>PVJO010026302.1:0-21175 GCA_004026905.1 Hystrix cristata
TAGGGAAAGGGGGATAAAGAAGAAGGTTAAAAGAAAAGTAAGATGAAAGGGGAAAAAATGGTAAAGTGTAGTTACACTTGTTGCAAATAGGGAGGGGTGGGTGAATGGAAGGGAGGGGAGGGGAAGAGGGAAGAGGGGGGAAAACCAAGATGTATCATGTACAGGTACAAAATAACCATGTTGATTATGATCATTATGTATACAATGTACCAATACATGTTTTTGGTAAAAATAATAAAAAAATTTTTAAAAATAAAAAAAATATAAAAATAAGAAAGGACCATACATACCTAAAGACATCTAATTCTTTATGAGACCAGGAAAGGATGAGTTAGAATTTTCAAAACTTCTGATAAGTTTGGGACAATCATGATGAAGAAAGAAAATGCATTTGGAGATTTGTACTGAGGTTGTTGACCTATTAGAGTGTTCATAGCTGGTCACTATATCTGCGAAGAACTACATATGTTTGGTAAAAAAATAAATAAATAAAGGTGAGTTTACAATGCAAATGTAATAGAGCCTGTGAAAACTAACTCATAAACTTGTGACTTCAATAAACAATTTTGTATTAATCTGCCAAGGCTGGCACAAACAATACCACAGACTGGCTGACTTAAACAGCACACATGTATTTTATCATAGCTCCGGAGGCTAAAATGCTGTTACCAAAATGATGGCAAATTCGGGATGTGATGAGGGCTCTCTGCTGAGTTTGCTGAAAGGCCCGAGTCATTGTGTCCTTCTTATAAAGACACCAAGTAAATTAGATCAGGACCACACTCTACGACCTTATTTAACCTTAAGTACTTCCCGCAATGCTCTTTCTATATATCTACCTTATTTCCCCCAAAATAAGACCTAGCTAGAATATAACCAGTCCTGAAAACTAGAATTGAAAACTGCCACCCCAATCAGCCTATCCTTGCCTTACTTGCCGTCAATCTTCTCTTGCCCCATGCCTACTCGCATAAGTAGAAATGGCAAGGAATACAGAGATGCAAGAAAATAGCTGTTCGTAGGATCCACACACAGCTCCAATCGGATTCCAGTCTATTCCTGATAAGAGTCTCAGCCCTGGGAACCCGTAAAATCCTCCTTCTTTTTGTTAAGCTTTATAAAATTCATCTTGCTACTTACAGCACCGATTTCTGGCTCTCCACTTGCTTACCTCGGACCATCCCAAGACTGCAGCTCGCCTGCCCCTGTGGTGCTAGGGAATGTGGAAGTCCAGTGGACCATCATTTATTATGTCCATAGATGATTCCACATCAAGTGCTCTCGGTTTGCTCCATTAGTAGCCCATCGACATCCTGCACAGGCTTCCTCTTTACGTGGGAGTTTCTCCTGATGCCACTCTTTCCTCTGGCCCTAAAATACGCCAAGTGTGCCCCTTTCGGAAGCTCTGACAAGTCACTGTCCTGGACCAGGACCGTGAGCTCCAGCTGTGCACAGAGGAGCATGGATCACCTTGCCCCGTTAACACACACGCCCTCTCCGGCTGCAGGCTGCACCAGCCCTGCTGCGGCAAAACCTTCTCTGAGTCCACCTGCACAAGTTATGTTCTGCATATTTTCACATCTTAGGCTTCTTCATATTCCCCCCTTATCACAAGCTGTAATGTAATTGGTTAAGGTTTATCTAAATCTCAACCCCACATTACACTTTAAAATACTGTGGACCCTTGAGGAATGATGCTGTGTTTATTTTATTAATACTTCACATTCTGTGCATTTCCTACAGTTGCTGCTTAATAAATGGCAATAATTCTGGTCTAACTTAAACATATGCTTATTAAGCCAAGACTTTTAATACTCACGCTATTCTTTGGCTATAATGGGGTCATATGGGCATTCAAAGACATCACATTAATTCTTTCAAATATGTAATTCCCAGAGCCTGAATGGAGAAGTTTCCTTCTGGTATGTCAATAATCATCCTCTAAGCATTGTCCATCTAGAATGCTTTCTTGAGACAGAATCTGAAACTGAGGCCAGTTTCTGCAGAAAGAAAAATGACTCAGATGAATTTTCCCTGCTAGAAACAAGGGATTTGGGAGAGTATAGCCACTGATTTTCACGTTTGAACACTTTAGCTGAGCAAAACTACATGACCCCAGGCTGAGGGTCAGCAGTGGAAAGCATGTCTGGATATGCAGGGTCCTCGGCTGGATTCCCAGCTCTGAAAAAAACAAAAACATTAAAAATTATATGACCCAGGTACTAACTGTATACCTAATTGAATAATTCTCGTATTTGAATTATAATTGACTGAATTCCAAGATCTTCTTATTTTTGCTTGGTTGAAGGAAATATAAGCATGAAATTTAATTCCCAGGTTATTCTAGATGCTTCTACAGCCTGAATCGATTCACAAATGTCTCTGGGGAGAGCAGTGTGTCCCGAAGTTTGACAGTCACATTATAAAATCCAAGCTTGGGGGAGCTCAGGAAGCCATCATGAACTCTGGCTCATATACGAGTATCTTAACTTCACAGATTTTTTGCCAAAGTTTAAAAATGAAGATTTTACAACCTTACATAAAGTGACTACTCCCCAAAACTATAAACTGTATTTAAATTTCTACTTAATCACATTTATGCAAAAACAAATGTTTCTTCATTATTGACTTTAATCTTAATGTGATACAACGGGGAGTAACAAAAGCTGACAATGTCTAAAGGTAAACAAACCCTTTGATTTGGATCAGTAAGGTGTATCAGTAAGGAAAGCGCCAGCCACAGACGTGGTTCCAGAAGAGAACTTGATAGTCTCATTTAGAATTAATATTGCTTAACTCAGGGGCAGCAGGACTCGGCAATTGAGCTTCCATTATGTACACCTTCGGCATTTCATGTACGTTCAGAGTCCAAACGGTTGGCAAAACAATAGAAACACAGATTATTTGGAAATTAGCTTTTGTGTTAATTCTCCAGATGGCCCTAGGACAAAGCAAATGTTTCAATCTCTTGTGTTACCTGAAATTAGTGTTTATTGTTTGGGTTAAAAAAATACAATAATAACTTCCTAAGGTAAGAGCTGGTTGGAGCATAGTGCTACAATTTGTGACACAAACGATATCACGAAAGTGAGCAAAAATAAGACTCCCAGTCAACCTCACTCTCCTGTCAGCCATCAACAACATCCGCACCTGCCCTGAAAGTCTCCAACCCAAGCACCTCACTGTCTGTCCACAGCTTTTGTTTCTAGGTCCCTTTACTGCTACAACTCCGAATACCCTTTAAAAGTCCCCTCTGAAATTTGTGATAAATTCATTACACAACCTTCCTTCACACTCATTTCCCCATTTACTCCGGATCCAGACTAGTGAGCAGCCCTTGCACACATCCCAAGGGCTTCACTGCGCCCAGTTCCATCTTAACTCAGGTCGAATCCAGCCCGCTCTGCTTAGGCACCATTCACTGGGGATGGCTGGAGAGGAAAACACATGCCAGTGCTGGCTGCCCAGCCCTCACCTTGGTGGCCATCATAAATCCCAGGAGGCTCTGAGTGAAGGAAGGACTCTCCCCTGCATCCTGTCTTCCCAGACGCCTAACTCTTGTGCCTTCCTCCTGCCTCAGAGCATGGATCACTTCCAGGGTTATGGACACGCACAGCATCGCAGAGAGCAGGCACATCCTTGCCATGCTGTCCACCTCTGTCTCCACTACTCTTCCTCCATTTGTAATAGGTCAGCCGTTCATGGTCTGGTCTAAAGCCAGTCTCCCGACTTCTGCACCCATCACCACTCTTTTGCCAAAGGAACGCCACCTCCCTCTGGGGAATTCACCCCCCTACCCCAGAAACATAATTATTTCCTCTCAAATACTTTTTCTTGGCCACAAAACAAACAGTACATTTACTGTATTACGAAAACTAAATGAGCAAACTAAGATGCTTGACCCTATATCTCCACGTAGCTACAGCCCTTAATATCAGCTCACCCTTACAGCATACTCCTCGGACTACTGACCAGGGCTTGGTCCTCCTCCCACCCCCTTGAGCTCACCCCAGCAGCACTTTCCCAAGACCGCCCTGATGGTCCGGTCTCGTCCTCTTATGGTCATTGGATCGGCCTAAGGCTGTGATGTCTTTTGCTGGTCCCCCCTCCAGTCAGAACTTGTACCTCTCTCCTCTCAATATTCACTCCCTAGATGATCTTAACTAACCTTGTATTTTAAATACTACCTATAAACTAATTATTTCCAAATTTATAGCTCCATTAGATATCTGCACCTTGAACTCTAGACCTATAGTTTCAATTACTACTTGACACATTTGCTGGCATATCTAATAAGCTCCCAAATTTAACATATTTCTCAACATGAAATCCCAGTGCCCCCCCCACTTCCTTCTCTTCACATTCTTCAGTATCTCAGCAAGAGCAACTCTAATCATCTAATCAAACACGACAATCATGTTTCATGATTTTTTTTTTTTCACAGCCCACATCTGGCAACTAATCCTGCTAACCTACCTTAAAAATGAGCCCTTAACCTTCACGTTCCCGAGCTCCTGTCTGCCGCGGTCCAGGTCTGATCGTCTCTGCGTGCACCTGATTCCTCTGTCCTCCACTGCCACCTCTCTGGCTCCCTTTACTCCAGCCATTTCATGTCTAGTTTTCCTCTAAAATTTCTTACACTGGGGCATCATTGTAAGCAAATTAAAATGAGGATTGTCCCAAATTAGGAATTTTAGTAATGTCAAGAGTACTCTTTAATGTTTTCAAAATGTTACTGATGATTTATAAAAACAAATAAAACCATTGAAAAGTAAAGAAAAATAAATTCAAAAATTAAAATATAAGGAAAAAAATCACAAGGATTGACTGCATTAAAGCTTTAAACTCAATTTGCTGGTGAGCCTGAGGTAGCGCTTTCCTGCATCACGCACTGGAGTCACCTGCAGAAGGGGACAGCACTGACCGTAGACATCAGCCCCACTTGCTTCACGGTGACCCACAGTGACCCTGATGCTGTCAGTCTGGGAGCCACCCTGAGAACTAAAGACTTAAGGATCACACGGACTTACTGCTTTCAGGGTAAAACTCGCTTGGAGGAAGGAAGTGGCCTTCTTTCATGGTGATTGGTTGATTTCAGAATTTCCTTTTGCCCCGTGTGGGATTCAGACCACCTTTCACGCAACGCTCCCCAAACAAAGCCACCTGGCATCAGGACTTGTGTGCAGTAGGAGCAGAACTGCCCTGCATTTCTCACCTACCAATGCGACCTGTACCCTTTTACATAGGACTCCCTCGTACTTCCACAAAGGGAATCTGGGATCGATGAATGGAAGCTTTAGTGTGTCATAGAGAATTCTGTCAATACCAAAGCAAGAGTTCTTCAGAATCTGATTTGGTGGTGTTATTCTTGATTTACTAACTAGATGTGCAGCTGAGTCTCTTATTAAAAATCCAGTTGCCAACATGCAGAGGAAAGATAGCTTCCAGCTCAGCCTGTGTTTCCCACAAGCTTTACATATTAAAATACGTCTTCTGACTTGAGACCATGTTACAGCCACCATCTTTGGACATTTTCCCAAGATCCAAAAAGGCTCCAGACAGAGATAAAAAAGTAAGACAAGGATGTGCACTTCTGACCAGAGAGCAGTTAGTGTGTTTGATTCCCTCTAAAGTATCACTTGATGAAGAAAAATGAAACTCTGGTGCACACAAGGCTTATCTCTTCCTCTTATTTACAGCTCTTGATAAGCAGGCGACTGAAAAGACAGCTCCTAAAATGAGCACAATACATCACAGATGGTGATCGCTGCCAAGCCCGCTCACAAGGCGCATTTGTTTCTAGGATTGTTCTTAAAATCCTAGTTGAAATCTCTCCCTCCTCACTGCTCCCCTTCACACTCCCAGGCATGTTTGTTCAAAACATGGACATTCCTCTCATCCATGGATCTCGCGCGCCAGCACAAACGTGTGGATATTAAGATTTTCAAATGTGACTGCTCTACAGCCCTGAGACAGACACAGTGCCACACAGCGTGACAACGAACCCTTTCTTTACTCTCACTCGCAAAATCCTAATCTAATTGAGTCTAAGTACAAAATATTTTCTTTGAGCATTGTTATATACATTAGTGATTGAAATAGAATCAGACAAAATAAAATGCCCAGACAAGAATTTATCTGTATAGAAATAAAGAGCTGAGTGAGGGCTACGGGTTGTTCTGATCATAGTCATGAAGAACAGGACACACTAGGACCATTTTAAAAGCTTCAATGACTCTTAGTCATAAAATAAAGAGTATTCTACATGACAACAATTTAAATTACTGACTTAACAACTTGGCCAAAATAATCATGATGTTGGCACATTTCATCTCTCTGTGTGCCAAGACATTAAAAATAAAATCCAAGGACCTAATTGGAGCACATTAATGTGTGGAAGTTAATGAAAATGAAGATACTAAAGTTGAGAATGAAATTTTTCTTTGATTTATATGAAAAGAAAAAAGTCTTTGATCATTAATTATTATCTATTGGGCCTCTCAGTCCCTCAAAGAGAAGTCAAAAATAAATGAACAGAGCTCAGGATAAATAGAAATGGCTTAAAGTAGATTAAGATTTTAAATCATTTTTTCCTTTCCTTTCCTTTTTTTTTAACAAGTTCTCATTACACTATTTAGCCCAGGCTGACCTTGAACGTGTGATCCTCCTGGCTCAGGCTCCCGAGTAGCTGCGATTCCAGGCATGTACCATCACACCAGTTTAAATCACTAATCACTCTTCAATATATACTTAAGAAGCAATGCAATAGGATTCCAGATAATGAAAAACTCCTTTTTCAGAGGAAAAGTAAAAAGTAAGGGTTTACCTTCCGAAGATCTCCCATTCACACTAGAAACTAAAAGTTCTGCCATGATTCCCTGAAGAGCACTGTGCTGCACTTGTCACCCTCAACTCGGCTGTATGTCCCAGCTGGGGGTCAGTATGACAGGCCATTACAGGGCTCCGTTTCTCCTGTCGTGTTTATGAGCATCTTCCACATGCTACCTTGTTTTGTAAATTATTGGGGATGTTTATAAACACAATTAACAATGTAACGAAATAAAAAATTGACAAACAAATAAAGGCCATGAATATTTACTGAAAGTAAATATTTACTGATAAGTTGAAGTAGGGAGATACATATGGGGGGAGGAAGCTAGAGATGAGGGTAAACACACAGAAGCAGGTGCATGCACTCTTACTGACAGAAACAGGTACACTTTAGAAATACCATAAGCTCCTAAAGATGAGTTAGAAATTTGCCCCAGGAATTTACCACTTAAGGAAAAACCACATTTTCCAAACTCTTCAATCTTGCAAAAACAATAGTGATCAAAAGTAAATGAAAGTATTTGAACATAATAATTTCTTGTTTCTGATAGTCTTTAGGTTTCTCTATAGTCCTTCCCTAAAAGTTCCTAGATTTTATATTTTGCAGTTGAAAAATGGTAGTTGAAATTTACCTCCTCTTATCCTCTATCAACATTGATTCCGTGGTAAATATTGCTTATATTTAGCGCCTGTATAGGACTTCAATATGTTCTTTTTAAGTATTGTTATATTATCGCTGTCTATCTCTATTTCAGGTTGTTATTTTTACTCCTAAGAGGAATTCACAAATTTGTCTTTAATACACTTTTCATAGAAAAAATACCTGTCAGTTTTGCATTGTTGATTAGATTGTAAATAGTACACCAATTATGGAAAACATTATGGAAGATCCTTTAAGAATTAAACATCTCATACCAATGATCCAGCAATCCCACTACTCCATACATATATCCAAAGGAAACGAAACTAACAAGTCAAAGAGACATCTGCATTCCCATGTTCATTACAACAATAGTCACAATAGCCAAGAAATGGAAACGATCTAAGCATTCACTTGATAAATGAATAAAGAAAACAGGATCTGTATTCAGAGTGGAATACAATTCAACCTTGATAAAGGCTGAATTCCTTGGATAACATGAATGGAATTGGACATCATTTCATTAAGTGAAATAAACCAGGTACGAAAAGACAAGGCCTGCATGAGCCCTCTCTTATGTAGGATAGAAAAGTGCTGATCTGGGAGAGTGGTGGTTACTGGAGGCTGGGAGTAGGGGGAGGAGGGTGGAGAAGTGTTGATCCATGAGTGCTGAGTTACAGTTATGTAGGAGCAAAAATTCTAGCATAGCATTGCACAGTAGGGGGACTACAAGAAATGATAGGGCACTGTATGTATCTTTCAAAAAGTCAGGAGAAAGGATTTTTAAAGTATTTACCATAAAGCAATAATAAATGTTTGAGGAAATAGATAACCTTAATCTGATTTTAAAATTATGCAACATATATATGTATCATTGCACCACATAGCACCCCATATATATTTACAATTTTTACATTTTTATGGAAGTTTAAAAAGAAATTTAGTCTAAATTGAAAACAACAAGAAGAGAAAGATTAAGTATTTGCTGCTAATGGGGTCAGGAGCCACTGACTAAAAAGAGTAGCAACATTACTTTCCAGCTTTCAGTACATGCTGAGCGCCTTTATCCACCTATTTAATCTCTTAAACTTTGAAATCTAATTTCTTCTTCTAAATCCTCTTTTCTTATTTTGTTTGGTCTCCTAACCCTTGAAGTGCTCTTACATGAACTCTAAATTCAGTTGAAATAATCCCTATTGATTCTCAAGTTTCTCCTAAGCTTGAGACCAGGAAAACAAATTCAGATCAAAAGTCAAAATACATGTCACTGAGCTAATAAAAGCAATAAATGTGTCCAATATTTAAGCCAGCGATGATATTTGTGGGAGAAAGCTCCCTTCAGTAATAGCCTTTGAAGCATTGGCCAAATATTCAGCTAATCCTTACTCACCCCACATGGTGTCCCATTTTACACTTGGGAGCCTGAAGTGTTCTGGTTAAATAGCTGTTCACATAAATAGTGGGGGAGAGGGGTGGAATCCTGATTAGAGAGCTCACATCCTGCTGCCAGTCCGCCCTGAACCTCTAGACTGGGCTTCTAAGAGGGAACTGGTCCCCAAGGGCTCTGCAGACTCCCTGTAAGGTCCCGACTGTTCTCCAGCTTCTTATGCCCACTCCTGCGATTAAACACAGTCCAGTGAAGCACACACCAGATCAAGTATTCTCCCACTGTGTACAATGATTCTTAAAGCATACTACATTTCTATTTTTTCATGTATGTAAAGAAAGGCAAAACAAGTAAAATAGCAGAGAAGGTAGTTAGCACAGTGAATTGGACATCAAATCTTTAGATTTCCAAGCTAGTTTACTAATCATCATTTTGTGTGATTTTCCTATGCTCCCAAGTTTTAGCAAGTAAGTGAAAATTATGGACATTTTATACCGTAAAGTCTACTGAAAGATTTGCTGGATATTCCAATACATCTTACTGTCAAATTCCACACTGCAGTGGCCTGGCTCACTGCCTTGGCCCTTTGAGATGGTGAACGCTTCAGGTAACCAATCTGTCTCAAGATGGCAGCGCGATGAAGCAACACGGCACTGTACGTCACACAAATTTCGGTGCTCCTGCTCCTTTGAGTGTGCCTTGAAATAGGCAAAGATTTTGAGTTTTGGATATCTGAGTTTGGTCCAATCAATAAACTTTACTAAATGCCTAATATTTTCAAAGCTTTACCTCTTGGCCATGCAGTGCGGGGCGGGAAGGGACACGTGGCCAGAAATCCATGTCGGCTTCCATAAAATCTAAGGAATCAAATATACACAAGACACCTAGCATACAATGCAAACTGTTCAGAAAAGATAGTGCTTAACATTAAGGAAAATAATTTTACACAAAGAAGCAATTTTGGAGTTAGACAAAGGACTAGTTTGTGACAAAATGCACAGGTGTTTCCTAGAGGACGTGGGGGCCAAGGGCTTGCTGGGACGGGCACCGGGAGCCGCAGAGCTTGGCTTCTGTGTGCGGGTGAGAAAGAGTAGCAGGGCGAGTATTGGCACTGAGGATCCCACGGTAGGAAGCCCTGGGTGTTAAGAAACAGTTCCGAAGGAGTTACAGAAGTTTATAGAACACAGACTGATATAATAAGATATTTAAGAAATTTCTCTCAGAGCAGAGAGCAGCAGCCACTGGGAAGGCTGAAGGCCAGAGGCAGGAAGACGGATTAAGGAGCGAGTATGGTTGTCCAAGCTGTTGGGTGAAGGTCTGTGTCCGGGCAGGGGCGATGCTGACAGAAAGGAGGAGGTGGCCGCGAGAGGAACTACAGAATTAACCTTTCTTGGGAATTTCCTAAATTGGTCTCTGAGAGAAAGAATGGAAACTTAAAAATCTGGTCTAAAATCTCATGTCTAATTGAGTGTAAAATACAAGAAGCCATGAACTGACGGGGGACACTGAAAGGGGGGATGATGTCTGGGAGTCGTCTGCATGCGGAGGAGAATTAAAATCCTGGCAATCTTTGAGTTAGCAGCCAAAAAGAGAAAATGATGTAGGAAAGAAAACCTGAGAAGACAACACTAGGGTTTCTATTTAGAAATGAGAAGAGAGCTCCGAAGGAAATGTTCAAAGGTTAGCACAGAACAGTGACTCAGAAGCCAAAGGAACAAATTTTCGTAAAGAATATAATGAAGCAGAAAGAGGTGAGAAATGAGAGGCTATCTGATTTTGAAACGAGGTCATGTTTTATCTAAAAACGTCCGAGGGCCATAAGGATAAAAGCCACGTTGCCAGGCCGTCGAAGGACGAGAAGGAGATGTAGATGTGGAGCAAAGATTTACCAGACTGAAAGCAGAGAGCGGGTTTACCAGAGTTGTTCGGTGGTAAAATGCGGTTAGCATTTGCTGTGTGTAACTTATTTGCTCTTAATTGGCATTTGGTGGCTCAGCAGGTGAAACGCGCCCCGAGCTTCTGGGATAGCCCACTGAATAAATCTCGACAGGCGACGTCCCAGGCTGGAAGGCCCCGGACACCTTGTGCTTGGCCACGCATATTCGGTGGCCTGAATGTTGATTCTGGAAGGAGCCTCACAGACGAGTAGGATTTCTGTCGGTAGTAGCACCGGCAACACGCTGTTTCAGGAAGCAGCAGAGCCAAGTGCTGGGGACAGCAGCCCAGACAGGTGGTGGCGGTCAGAGCTCCCACCTGGCTGTTTCTGCAGTAAGGGTTTAGTTGTGCTACTAGCTCTGTCGGCCATCTTGCTTCCTCCTCAGTGGCGCGGTCTGGTTTTCTACCTTGCCAGGTAGTAGGGAGGCTATTCGATATCCTTTCAACGCATGACTCCCCTGTGTCAACAGACTAGACTTGGTTTCTGTCCCTTGCACCTTAGAAAACCAGTGGACACACGTGTATTGCCATGATCAAGGAAACCAGGAATTTAAGCCTCTAGCTTGAGATTTGAAACGCGGGACAATGGCGGAAAGGCTGGCTAAGAAAGCAAGTTATAAGAGTCAAGGGTTAATTTTATGGAGTAATAAAAGACCAATTGGGACTTGAGAACTTAGGAGAATAAATAATAGATTCAAAAGAACAAATGATGATTAAGAGAGATCACAGGAGAATTTAATCAGCTAGTGTAGAAGTCGATAGATGGAAAGGGGCCATATCCTCTCGGCAGCCACATGGAACTGCGGTGGCTCTGTCTGACTAGCTCCACGCTACAGCCTCAGGAGCAGGCTCCACACCATCCGGTGCAAAGCAATATTCGTACCTTCACTTCCGGTCCCGGGGTCAGCCTGCAGACTTGGGAACACATGGCGGTTCTCCCAGGCTGACTCGACAGCACCTGAGTTACTGCAGAGTCCACTGATATGCTTCCGACCACCTAAGACTTGTATATGGTTTTTAAAAGAGAGAGAGAAAAGCCTCCAATGAGAAACACAAGTTTCGTCCTTTTCCTCTCCCCAGACTTGTCTTATTCCCAGAGGCAAACATCTCTATTTCAGTTTTTAGTTCTTCTGTGACAGAGTTAATTTTTAAAAACTGAAAATGCAGACCATGTACATGTAGCACAAAATGAACCGTAGTCAGTCATATGCTGAAGTGGAAATATCCAAACACACGTATAAAATAGAATTACCTTCAAGCTACCTGATTGGGGAAACTTCAAGTCTCTTCTGAAGTAGGATTACTGTCTCCAGCTTGGCTTTGGGTTTTTATTGGGTAGGAAAGGCAGTTGTCTATTTGTTTGTTTGTTTTTGCCCAGTTTGGGAGGTTTTTGTTTTATTTTTTGTTTTGGCTTTTTTTTTTTTTTTATGGAACTGAACCTCTGGGCTGAGAAGCCAGAGAGTAGAAGCTGCTGTTTCCATGTGCTCCTTTGAAATGAGCAAATGAAAATATGAATAAAAGTATGTCAATATTCATTTCCTATTTTCTTAAATATCTACATACTCTTAATATAAATGGTCAAATTTTCTGAAGTACTTATCTCTCCTTCTTCCAAAACAGACCTCGTGAAGAATTAAATTTGATTACAATTTGACCAAAGTAAGAGTTCATCTAAATAATACCTTAGAATTTAAAAATTAGAAGCCTAGCTGACTTCAAACTCTCTGATAATTTTAGTTTACACAGAAATGTATTACAGGTTGAACATCTTTAATCCAAAATGCAAAAATCCAAAACCGGGGGTACTTTTCCAGTGTTGACACAACACCACAAATGGGAAATTTCACACCCAACCTCATGTGTGGGGTCAGAGTTAAAACACTGGTTTACTAAAAATATTACATGAAATTACTTGTGGGCTATGTTAGAAGACTATATTAATAAATTTACTTTGTGTTTGGACTTAGGCCTTATCTCTCAGCTATCCCATTACACACACATACACACACACAATACACACACGCACAAGAATTCCAAAATCTGAAAAAAAATTAAATATGAAACATTTCAGAAAAGGGGCATGCAACCTGTACGAGAATATCCGATAATGAATAAAAACGTATCTTAAATTTGTGTTTAAGATCTGGTCAATATCATCCTCTGCATCAGTCACCTTTCTGCAGTTGTGACAAAATACTGAAAAAAACAACCCAAAGAGATTTATTCTGACTCACGATTTCAGAGGTCCCCTCCACGGCCGGCTGGCTCCATTGCCTGTGGCGAGGCAGAACCATCACGGCGGAAGGCGATGCAGAAGAAAGTCGCTCACCTCATGGCAGCCAGGAGGCAGAAAGAGCGAGAGCACAAGTCCAAGGGCTTCCTCCTTTATCCTCTCTCCTTCCAGCCAGCCCTTATCCTATTGGATGATCTGCCCACATTCCAGGCAGGTCTCGTCCATCAATTTGCTGTCAAACCTGCTCACTGTCTCCTGGGCAAAGGCAGCTCATTTTACTGATTTCCAAGGCATTTCCCAATCCAGGCAAGTTTATTAACCGCCACATCCTCCCACCCAGTGGAGAGCCATCATCAGAATATTTTCAATTTAGGCATCTATATATTAGAAACTCTGGTTATTAGAGAGCTCTAACTTATTTCTAGTCAATTTATTTTTTTAGAATGCTCTTTTGTCAAAGTATTGTTGTATGTAACAACATAGCTTAAGTATCTGTCATTGTCTGGAACCAAAAATTTTTGAATAAAGTGATTATGTCTCCTGGCTGAATATTCACAGAAACTCTTATTACTTTTCAAATGACGACCAAACCTGTTTGTCAGTGTCTCTGAAATATGGTGGCCTGAACTGGACATGGTATTCCAGGCACAAGCAACAACGGTGCAAACATTTCTTAGGGTCTGAATGTTCTGTGTCTAAGACAAGTAATCACATGTTTTCTCTCATATGTGGACTCCACGGGGAAAATAAGATGTGAAAGTAGAAGGAGGACTATCGGGGAAGGGGAAAGGGACCCAGGGTGGGGTGGCAGGAGAAGGTAATAGGAAGAGTAGACACTACCAAAGCATGACACATTCATGTATAAAAATTAGTATAATAAAACCAATTAATTTGTTCAGTTCCTATCCACTACTGAATAATGCAGTGTAAGAATTGTCTTTCTTTGACAAAGATGTTACCACATTGACTTTGTGGCCTTCCGAAGTCCTTGGTGTTTTTCACAGACACTACTGTATATCTAGGTCTCCCTTTTTACCACTCTATACATACAAGTTCCACACAAAAAAAATGTAATGGAGAAAATGGCTTGTTCACTGTGGTTCCATTTAATAGTGTTTTCAGCCATCATTAGCTCATGCGTAGAACCATCCAAAACATAATTTCAAAAACCACAGAATAAGTTATCAGCTTGCTATAGGCGTGACATAATGAAGCTGTCAACAATTTTTTACTCAAGTGAAATTAATAGCCCTACATAATAATTATGCATTTATTTAGTGTTATTAGTCTCCAAGGCATTTTTCAATCATTGATTTACAGCACATCATGTAATACAGGCAGAAAAAAAAAAGTTTTGTTATGACAGGACTTACCACGTGTGAAAATATATTAACCTTAATAAAAAAAAAGTTGAAAATTCTCCTGGGAAAAGCAGTTCCCCAAATGGCAATACATGTTAAATTACTCTGCTCGCCTGGCAGCTCCCTGATGTAAGTTTTACACACTTCGCAGTTATGTCTCTACATTCTAAATGCCTCCGCAATGGCTGTCTTCCTGCTGGTGTCTTTCTCTAAATGGGCTCAATTTCTCTTTACCTCTCATCACTTCACTTGGGAAAATAACTAATATCAGTATTAGTGAATTTCATTTGCAAATGTGGAAATATTGGAATTATTTTCAAAAAAAAGAAAAAAGAAAAAAATTATTATTCTTGTTTACCGCTCTATGGGGCAGGCATTAGTTTGAGATAGTCCACAGATATGATATCATTTCTGTCCTACAAGATCTTGTAAGGATTGTATTATTTTTGCTTTATAGGTGGAAAAAAATTGGCAGAACTACATATCAAAGAGATTAAGCATTTGGCCCATTCGGAATGTGAATCAACTGAGACTCAAACACAGATTTTTCTGACTCTTTATCTATACACTTATCTCTGGAAGAGCTTAGACCATATTTATTTAGTTTGGGAGGAGATTGGAAATTTTTTAAGCATTAAAAAATATCTTTTTTTTTTTTTTTTGGTGGTGAGGATTGAACTCAGGGCCTGTGCTTGCTAGGCAAGCACTCTAACCACTGAGCTAAATCCCCAGCCCCCAAAAACAAAATCTTATGGCATATCTACTTTGGGTCTCCAACGTGTAGGGGTTCTTCAGAGGCATTAAAATCACTTTCCAATGATTTATTTAAAGATTTATTTACTTTGGGAGATCTTTAAATCCAGATTTCATTTTAAGATGTTTACAGACGAAGAAACAGATGACACTACATTAAACTCCTTGACCATAGTAAATTTAAAATGTTTCAAAAATTCAGTTCCTTAACCTTACTAGTGAGAGTTTACAAGTCATAAAAATGCCCCAGAGGCAGGTGGAGAATCCAGTGGCCTGGAAGAGCTGCTAGCTCCATGAGACTCTTGCTGCCTGACCATCGATAGCTTACAAGCGTCAAGACTCAGGCCTGTTTCCTCATCACGATGGGCATCTTACCCATCCAACTGCCCTTCCATCTCCCAACTGTTTGATTAACTTTGCAAAAAGATTAGAGTGATATTTTCTGTTGTCTTTCACTTCTCATGGGCTCAGAAGTAGCTCAGGTGGTTGAAGTTTCAGTATCTGGGAGGAATGTCTAACGGGGCTGCCACCGTGGGTGGAGCCCCTCTTCACAGATGGCCGGCTTGCTCACCAGCTGTGCTCTGATAGTTATTGCAGTTAATTTCCTTAGAAAATGAAGGTTTCGCCCTGCAGAACGGCGTATTTTGCCCTGAGCTGGCAAATCCGATGGCCTTCTAAAGACGCAGGCACCCTCAGACCTGCTGGCAGCTCCCTGACGCAGAAGTGTGGGCAGGAAGCTGGTGGAGAAGCCCCGCCCGAGCCCTGCAGTCAGCAGTCAGGTGAGGGCTTCTGCTGCGAGGCTCGCCACGGAAAAGGGGCCTCCGCCTTCCCGACGGAAACCCCAAAACCAAGTTCCACTTCATTTCCAGGAAGAGGACATTTACTCTGTTTTATCACATAGTGGAAAAAAACCCCAAATCTGAGTTGCTAGCCCTCAAGCGGCACCTGATCGACCGGCGCTCAGCAGGTACACGGACAGCCAGCTCAGTTTAGAGTCGAAAAATTCTTTCCGTCTTTCCTGTGACGCCGTAATAGCCCGCACAGAGTGGCCTCAGGACTGCTGCTGGAAGCGTGTCAGGAGCAACACTAGGAAAAGCCCCAAGACTTAAGCTTTCCACCTGCGCGCCGCGACATATTTAGAATGTCATTGACTTGCACAATTGTTTCTTTGACGTGTATTTGTATTCCTGGGATGGGCCCAAGGTTTAAAATATTCATGTGACATTAGGGTCTTTTCAAACTGCCTTTCTCCTAACTGGAGAAATCCAAAATTAAGAATCTTTTATCGTATTAAGATGGAAATAATCTTGTATGAAATTATTCTGTTTAAAGACAAATAAAAATATGTGCTATATGTATCTCTCTCTCTCTATATATAGACAGATGTAGATAGATATAAATATACATAAAATTTCTATCTGAGAGCAAAAACATATAGAAAGCAATTGGAAGGGATGATGGTGGCCGTCATTGTTAGGAGTGTGGATTCTTGTGTGTATTGGCTCTGTATTTCCCAAATGCGTTGTGTATTTTGAAACCAAAACTCAAATAATCACATCCCGCTCTTAAACAATGGTTAGGACTCTGGTCACACCGGCCGGCGGCAAGGGGCGCTCTGGCACCGAGAGGCGCCTCCTGACGCGCGCCCCCCATCGTGTGCCCCAACCGGCCTGGCTCTCCTGCCGGCCGGTCAGGATGCCTCCCACCCGCTCGGCGATGCGTCCCCCTGACCTCGGCGGCCCTCACCTTCTACCTTCAGAGTTACGCAAAGACCGTCTCCCGCTCCGCCCAGGCGTCATCACCACCTCCGCCCGAAGGAGAATCAATTTGTGTTGCCTTTCCCGTCCTGTTTTCAAGTAGCGCCTTTCCCAAAGCAAAGCACTTGAAATGCCTTCCCACAAACATCCATCTGCTCTTCTCTGACAGATGTGTCTTCAGTGGGCTCTCACGTCTTATTTAGAAATTGTTCCCCGATGCATTCAGGCATTTTTCATTTTCTTGTAGGGCGACTAGATTCTGAAATCTCAGGTGAGCCTCTTTTTTCCATTTCATTCCTCCAACTTTTTAACTTTTTTCAGAAGATAACAGGTGCAAGTTCTTCTTATTAAAAGTACCACTGTGTAAAGCAAATAGGACCTCATAATGTCACACACTAGATTATGTCACAAACCAAGCCAGTAAGAAGCTTTTTTTCTGCTTACGAACGGGTTAAAAACAACAATAAATTAAAAATAGAAAGTGAGGCCACCTGATAGAACAGATAGTAAGGCAAATTCCCTAAAGTCCTTCATGTACAAATCAGAGAAGTCTGCTGAGGGTTGAATGGCACTAAAATTTCAGCTGGAAAGTCACCATTAGCCAGTGAGTCCACCACGTCAAAGCAGATGTTTAATTCAAGGGGCTATTTGAGTTAGATTTGAAAGAAAAAGAAAAATCGATGATTGGCTATGATTTAAAAGAAATCATACTGAGCACGGTTTAAGATTTTTCACATCTCTCCTGAAGGCTCATAAAGCTGCTGATGAGTAATATATTTAGCAATTTTCAGAAACCTTGAGGGCATAAAATGCTAAATGTAACCAGAAATCCCATTTTCAGGGAGAATATATATTTCTTTCAAGATCTCATTAAAGTTAGGGGAGCAGGGGTGAATCGTATTACAGGAAGGCTGTGTGCGTTTGAAAGCAGGTGCTGGAGGTTGGGGTCAGCAACTCAGTCTCTCCTCTGATTTGTATTCGCCCCTGGGAAGGAGGATGGCTGTGAGTTTGGCTGGGACAATGTCCTCACGTGGAGGAGGCAGGGCCAGGGTCCCGCAGTGACTCCAGGCCCTTCGGACCATACTGGTCCCTGGGCTCACATCACACTATTGTTTTTCAAAGCTAAATGACAGATTTGCAAGGGGATTTAAGAAGCTGAGAGGAAACAGAGCAATTTCTCATTATGCTTTATTCTTCTGACTCTGTCCATTAACCTATCTGAAGAAACAGTAAACATCATTCTTCTTTCCACTGATGGCTGGAACAATTTGCTGACTTTCAGAAACAAAAACAAAAACTTCTTCCATTTTAGTGTAGCTTTGACACATAGATAAATTTTTTATCCTTAAAAGTACTTCAGTGGGATTATTCTCAAACATTAACAAACATGTTTAAGGCAGAATTAAAAATACTATATGTGAGCTAGAAACCCAAATGATCATGCTGGACTTTGAAACAGGCTGTTGATTTGAAGGTAGACTCTGCATTATTCCCTGATATGTAGATGCTGGCAGATGGTATTTGTCCTCAGCAACACTTGAAAAGTTTGATAGTAGGTTTTAATTTTCCATTTTAAATGGGATATAGGCACAATTTTTATACTGTTTGTCTTTTGTTAGATAAAACTTTTCTGCTTTACACCACCCAAATCTGGCATAACTAGTCAAACAGAGAAAAGTGAAGTAAAACATTTCTTCCTCTAGTTTTCGTTACACCTGACCATTGTTTTGAGCTCCTTGTCACCTCCAGTGTCCCCCGATTTGATTGTTTAGGATTTATGTAAACACTGTCCAAATCTGTGTCTTTACTTTCACTTGACCGTCTACATTCTCAAATAAAGTTAATGTTAAAAATGTTTTCTTCCACCCTTCACTGAAATTGCCTCCTTGTATTCCTAAGTGACATAAATTAAGCCCAAGATCTTGGCCCCAAGAAATGAGAGCTTTCTCAGACGTCAAGGTCAGATCTGAAGCACAAAGTGCGGCACGTCCACTCAGCTGTGGGCGACGGCTGGCCTGGGATGAAGACTCGGGGCAGGTTGGACCCCCACATGTGGGCGGGCAGGAGGGCAGACGGGAAGTGGCACTTGCAGGGTGGTGACTGTCCCTATTGGCAGAGAAAACTCGGTCTGCTGGCAGGCAGAGATGTGCCAGAGCAACGCCCAGCAGGCTCTGGCCGGGGACTGTTCCAGGACCAGGGCAGCAGCTCTGGCTGGAGACTCGGAGAGACCCGATTACAAAAGGGGCCAGAATATTATTTTTTTTAAATCTAAGAAGGAAAAACAAAGAGTCAACAAACGTACTGAAAAGATATGCAAAAAAAGCAATAAAAATAAGCATTTACACTGTAAGCAAAGAATATTAGAGGTCTATTAATGGACACAGATACAAAAGTCCTCAAAATATACGAGCAACCCCAATTCGACCAGACATTAAAAGACTTTTTCAAGATCAAGTGAGAGCTGTCCCTGGATGCAAAGATGAGTTGCCCTGTGCATCTGCTTAAACATGACACTGTGTTAACAGAAGGAAAAACAGAAATTGTCTCCTCTCAATCCATGCAGGGAAAGCACCTGACAAGATTCAACAGCATGTCGTGATAAAAAATAGAAAATAAAAAACAAAAAACTTCCAAAGAATAAATATAGAAGAAATGTACCTGAACACAAGAAAGGCCATGTGCAACAAGACCACAGGTAACATCAAACCCAGTGAGAAGTTGAAAAGTTTTACCCGTGAATCAGTAACAAGACAAGGGTGGCACATTTTCACCCTCTTCTCAGCACAGTCCTGGAAGTCCTGGCCAGAGTAAAAAGGGGAGAATAAGCAACTCCAAGGTTGTGGATTGGAAAGGAAGTAGCAAAACCGTCTTGCTTCCTGACACAATCTTGTATATGAAAAACCCAACAGTTCATCCATAAAAACTATTAGAATAAATCAGTCCTATAAAGTTGTGTGATACAAAAGTCAACATGAAAAAATAAATTGATTTCTATACACTAATAATGAAATATTTGGAAAAAGAAATAAAAATTGCAATTTCATATATAACAGCAATGAAAAAACAATCACAACAAAGTACTTGGGTGGAAAATTTAACCAGGGGGTAAAATATCCATATACTGAAAAATACAAAGCATTGACAAAATACACTGGAGAAAACACAAGTAAGTAAAGATTTAACCCACATTCATAGGTTGGAGGAACTAATATTTTTTAAATGTCCATATTATCCAAAGTGATTTACAAATTCAATCCAATCTCTATTAAAATTCTAATAAACAGAAAAAAAGTCCTAATATTAGTTTGGAGGCAGAGAAGACCCTGAATGGCCGAAGCAAGAACCCTGAGCAAGAAGGACAAAGCTGAGGCATCGCCCTGCCGGACGATAAGATAGTCCTTCGGTCATCAGAACAGCATGGCACGGGGGGACACCAATGACCCCAGACAGCAGGACAGGCGAGAGTCCAGGAGTGAAACCAGGTATTACAACAAGGGATTTCCTCTGGAGCTACCAGGACTGTACAGTGGGGAAAGGAGAATCTGTTCAATAAATTGTGTTGGGAAAATAAGATCTCCACATGCAGACAAATAAAATGAGACTCATCTCACCCCATGTACTGGACTCAAATCACAAAGGATTGGCATCTTAACTATAAGACCAGATACTTAGAGGGCTGGGGATTTAGCTCAGCGGTGGAGCATTTGACTAGCAAACACAAGGCCGAGATTGAGCCCCAGCGCCAAAAAACAAAAAAAAGCAAAAAAAGACCTGACAGTTAGAATTACTGGAACATAAAACACTGACAACCCTGATCTGGGTGCTGCACTTTTGGATATGACCGAAAGCATATAATACAATAAAGCAAAAACAGACAAATGAGAATGCATCAAATTGAAAAGATTCTGCCCAACAGAACGAAGAGACACAGAGAGTAGGAGACAATATTTGCAAACCGTACATCTGGTAAGAGGTCAATACATATGCTAAATGGATAGTGAAAATGTGGCATGGATACATAGCAGAGCACTATGCAGCCTTCAAAAAGAAAACTCCTGTGACTTGAAACAACCCGGAGAACGTATTACTAAGCAAAAGAAACCTGGCACAGGGAAATACACACCACACTGTCAGAGTTATGTGTGGAAGAGTCAGATTCCTGAGGGAGCGAGTAGAATGGGGGCCCTAAGGCTTGATGGGGAGGGCTGAGAGAGCGAGTAGAATGGGGGCCCTAAGGCTTGAGGGGGAGGGCTGAGAGAGCGAGTAGAATGGGGGCCC
>PVJO010026303.1:0-21324 GCA_004026905.1 Hystrix cristata
GATGTTGAACATTTCTTCATATATTTATTTGCCATTTTTATTTCTTCATCTGAGAAATGTTTATTCATTTCATTTGCCCATTTTTGGATTGGGTCTTTAAATTTGGGAGGTTTAATTTTTTTGAGTTCTTTGTATATTCTAGATGTTAGACCTTTGTCTGATGGATAGCTAGCAAATATTTTTTCCCAGTCTGTAAGCTTATTATAAAGCCTTTCTCATTTTACTTGAAACCATGACATTTTTTTAAGTATTTTTAAAAAGGGTGTATATATCTGTGTATAAACTTCATACCTTTAAGTACCTGAAGGAAAAGTGATTTCTTCAAAGTAGTAAAGTGGACATTCATTCATAGCATTAACAGAAATGAGCTGCCAGTGTCGACAATGACGTATATTTAGTGAGCATGATATTGTTCTATCCAAGAAAGATACTTTTCTGTGTGATAGATGGGACACAAAAGAACCCTGCACCAGCTGAATCACCACTACATCCTAATAGCTATATCAAGCACAAGCACATTCCAGAGAAAAGAATGCCTTAATGAACCCTATGTGTGATTAACTCAGTGCAAGAATGGATTTAGTATAATCTGTTACAGGATAATTTATTAGGAGTGAATATTGAAGTACAAATAATAAAAAGAAAGATCAGTAGTTAGAAATGAGGGATACTAAATAATGGCATCTAGTAGTCAAATAATGTAAATACCAAGCAACAAAATGTTCATAATGCTGATATTATTCAAAGACTCTTCTAGGATTCCTATATATTTAGTAGGTTCTCTAATTAAGAAATAAATTTTATCCTAGCCTGAAGTGATTTTGCTCCTCTGAACTTCTGGAAGCTTTGTTTTCTACATTACGTCTTTGACAGATTATTTCGTACTGACCATAAGTATCTCTTCTACTAGCTTCTGAAACTGGTTTATTTAAATCTCATGCTGTCATCTGGGTCTCGGTGGTGCATGCCTGTAGTCCCAGCACTCAGAAGAATAAGGCAGGGGGTTTGCCACTAGTTCTAGGCCAACCTGGGCTACATAGTCAGTTCAAAGTCAGCCTGAGCTACATAACAAGAACCTGTGTCAAAAAACAAAACAAGAAAAATTCATATGGTTATTGAATAATTTTCGTCCTTATTTCTTTCCAACCAAAATGTAAGCTCATTATTATCTGTCATACTTTCTGGCATTTGCTACAGTGCCTTGCTAATAAGAGATATGTCCAAAATGGCTTTTTTATTTGATTCAAACTGATACAAGCACATGCTGTTTGAAAATAAGAAAAATTAATTTAGCTACTATTTAGTGCATAGTACATTTATTTCATGAAATTATGCAAAGCCTTAATAATAAAGTTTAACCATTTCCCCTATTACTAAACGTGCAATGAGTTCTTCCAGTATAGGTTCTAAGTAGAATTTCAGATTCATGTTTTAAAGAGTTTATAAAACTTTAATACTCATGCGTATAAGATATATTTGTCAAATTGTGCAAAAACAGATATTTTCTTGCACTGCTGGTAGAATTGGTACAGTTCTTGGAAAGGAAATCAAAAACCTAAAGATTTTGTCCTCTGACCCAATTTCTAAAAATCTGTTCTGAGGAAAAAAAGAAACAGCACCATCCAAAGGAAACTATGCAACATTATAACTAAATTTAGGAAAAAATTTAATACTGAATGGTAATAAACAAGTGACAATACACAAAGATATTATAATGTTTACAAAGAATTTGTTTAAATATGACTTTGTCACTGCTTCATGAAAAACAGTTTAAGGAAAAATTCTGGAAAAAATTTACGCAAAAAATACCAAGTTTAGCAGTTATTTGATTTGGGCTGTTAGGAAAGTGTGTTGGTCACTTTCCCATTGCTAGGACAAAATACCCAGCACCCACAACTTAAAGGAAGAAAGATTTATTTTGCCTCATGGTAAATAGAGGATTCAGTCCACAGTCATCGCTCTCCAGAGCAGAAAGGCCTGGGCAGAGGACAGCTTCTCATCCCTTGGCAGCCAGGAGGCAGAGGGAGAAAGGAGGGGCGCTCAGCCTTGGAGGGAGGAAAACCCTTCCATGTCTCACCCGCAGTGACCCGCCTGTTCCAAGGAGTCCCTACCTCCTAAAAGCACAGTCAGCATATTGCCCCCTGGGACTCAAACCCTGAGTCTTTAGGGGTACACTCTAGATCTAAACCATGATAGCATGTTATCAGACTTACACTTACTTATATCATAAAACTCATGTATTTTTAAGTGGAATACCAAGTTGCTCTTTTAAATTAAGAAATAATAAGTAGTGAAATCATTCTTTTGGGAAAGACGTATTTCTTAAAAATGAAACACCTACCTTTTAACAGATTTTAGCAACTTCAAAATAAGAAGAGAGAACCAGAACTAGTTTAAAGTACTGGAAACCTGATCAAATTTATAGTCACACTGTCATGACTCTTTCTTTTTCCAGAGGAAACAGGCCTCTACAGATATCATTAGTCTTGTTTTCATACATTAACAGACCTTCTCTTCACTTATCAAAACCAAGCCATTCAAATGCTTGTCCATTTTCAATGTGGCAAACCCAAACTCCTGACCTATCCATTATTTGCTTTTCATTCCCTTATGGGACCAGCCAGAGTGGGCTCTCATCTCGTTGACCTAATCATCTATGTTGAATCTTACCCTATGTTTTAAGTGCAGCATCAAAATAAATCTGTACTTATTTGCGATGATCTGTCATATGTTGTTTAATGTCACAAAAGTGGATGACTCAAACCCCTCTGGCTCAAAACTTCATTTTCTCGAACCCAGAATTGTATCAGAATCCTAGTTTAGGCATTGTTGAACTAGAACTCAGCATGCTCTACACATACTAGATAGTTGGAGCATAACTGGTTTTAAATGTATGTGTACTTTGTTGGTATATGATCTAGTTCACTCTTTTAAAGTGTATAACCACAGGATGCAGCAGTATACACCTGTAATCTCAAATATTTGGTAGGCTGAATCAGAAGGATCGAAAGTTACAGGCCAGCCTGCGCAATTTAGCGAGAGCTTGACTCAAAGTAAAATTTAAAAACATGCTGAGGATGTGCTAAAGGGCTTGACTAGCGTGTATGAGAGCCTGGATTCAATCCTCAGATCTGAAATAAGTAGTATTCTTCAGTGGATTTTATTGTATTTACACAGTTGGACAATGACCAGCATAATGTATTTTAAAACATTCTCATCACCCCCAAAATGATCTGGATTCAGCAGCGATAATGATTCATTTCCTTCTAAGTAGTACCCCACTCTCTTGCTCTATCTGTCCAACCACTAATTTATAATTTTTATAGATTTGCCAATTACATATATTATAAATGGAATCATATAACTTGTAGTCTTTTGTGAGTTGTTTCATTTAGCACACTATTTTTAATATTCATGAATATTTTAGCATATATTGGTATTTCATTCATTTTAATACCAAGTAAATCCTACTTATAGCTAATACCACATTGATATACCCACTCTTCAGTTAATGAACATTTGAGTTGTTCCTACATTTTAATTATTATGAATAATTACAGTATAAGTATTTGTGTACAAGTTTTTGTGTGAACGTATGTTTCATTACACTTTGGTATGTGACTAGGCATGGAATTACCAAGTGTTTTAGTTTGGATGTTAAATGTCTGGCAAACATCCAAGATTTGCCCACTAGCCGGTGGTGCTACTGGGAGATGGTGGCCCCCTTAGGAGATGAGGCCTATTGGAAGGAAATTAGATTATTTGGATCATTTCCTTGGAAGCAATATTGAGAGCCCTATTTCCTTTGACTGTCTTTACTTCCTGGTTCCTATGCAGTATACAGACCATCCCCACCTTGTGCATCCACCGTAAAGTAGCCACCACAGGTCCAAATTGATAGGGCCAAGCTACAACCTCTGAAACCATGAAGTAAATCTTACTGCCTTTAAGGTATTTTGTCACAGCAACCCAAAGCTGACTGACACACTGAGTCATACAGTAACTCTTTATTTAACATTTGAGAAGCTCTCAGACTGTTTTCAAAAGGGGGCTGTACCATTTTACAGTCCTCCCAGGATACTAGGAGGGATTCAAGTCTCTCTATGTCTTTGTCAATATTTTTATTACCTGTGTTATTTTAACCATCCTAGTAAATGTAGAATAGAACCTTGTTGTGGTGTTGATATGTATTTCCCTAACATCAAGTGATGCTGAGAATCTTTTTATGTGTTTATAAATCATTTGTTATATCCTCATTAAGAAATGGCCATTTAGATGCCTTGTCCATTTTTAATTGAATTATTTGTCGTCTTGTCAATAAGCCTCATGAACTCTTTAGATTATAAGTATATGTTCATTTCATGTATTTGATTTGCAAATACATGTTCCCATTCTGTGCAGTTCATGTTCCTAATGGTATTCTTTGAAGCACAAAACATTTTAGTTGTGGTGATATACATTTATCTGCTTTTTTCTTTCATCTCTTGTGATTTTGACATTATGTCTAAGAAGACTTTGTGTATCCCAGCATCACAAAGATTTACTCCTATGTGTTCTGCTGAGATTCTTGTACTTTAAGTCGTGTATTTAGTTGTGCAATCTTTTGGGGGTATAGAAGGACAAACAGACCCAACTTCTTTTTAACATGAGTATATAGTTGTCAAAGCGTTTTAAGAAATTGTTCTTTCTTTGCTGAAATGTTTTGGCACCCTTTTTAAAAATCAGTTGACCATGTGATTTTCAATTCCATTACATTGATCCACATGTTAATCATTCTTACCTTGATTTTTACACCTTTAATAACTTTGAAGTAAGAAAGTATGATTTTTCCAGCATTGTTCTTATTTTTAAGGGTGGTTTTTTTCTTGCTCTGCTGAATCAGTCCCTTTAATTTCCATGTGATCAGTCAGCCACTTTCTGCAAAGAAGCTTGCAAGGATTTTGACAGAGATTACATTAAATCTGTGGATCATTTGGGACATATTGACATCTTGACAATATTAGAGCCCAGAAGCATGACCAATATTAGGGCCTAGAAATGTCTTTAAAGTCACTTAAGCCTTCAATTTCTTTTAATATTGTTTCATAATTTTAAAGTATAGCCTCTGTTTAATTTATTACTGAATATTTTATTCTTTTGATACTGTTTTAAATGGGTTTGTTTATTTCCTCTCAGATAATTCATTATGAGCTTAGAGTTTTATATCTTGATCTTACATCTTGTATCCTGCAACGCTGCTGACAGTTTCTTGTATGATTCCTTTGGCTTTTCTCTATACAAATATCATCTCATGTGAGATCGAATAATTTTACTTCTTCCTTCCTGGATGCCATTTACTTCATATTCTTGTCTAATTTCTCTGACCAGAGCCTCCAGTACAATGTCAAATACAAGTGCGAAAAGCAGACATCCTTTGTCTTGTTACTGGTCTTGGAAACAAGCACTTGTTTATTCACCATTAAGTATAATGTGAACTATGGATGATTCATAGACACCCTTAAAGATTTTGAAAGTACCCTTCTATTTCTATTATTTTTAACATGAAGTATTAGATTTCATCAAATATTTATCTATTCTCCTTTGTGTTGCTGTTGTTAAATATATTCCTGTATGTTGTAGATCCAGCAATACTTCCTCCTACAATTTTATTTTCTACAGTTCCTTTCCAAATCAGTTAAGAGGAAAAAGGACAAGAAATATGTACTCATACTGTCTGTTATAATTACCTTTACTGGTGTTCTTCATTTTCTGTTTCAAGTCAAATTACCAACTGAAATCCTAAAGAACTTTCTTTAGTATTCCTTGTAATGTAGATTTGTTAGCAACAAACTGTTTTTCTTATCCGGTAACATTTTTGTGTGTGTGTGTGTGTGTGTGTGTGTGTGTGTGTGTGTGTGTTGAGGCAGGATCGCACTTTACCATTCAGGTTGGCCTTGAACTCACTGAGTGGCCCACAGTGCCCTTAAACTTGCAAGGATTCTCCTTCTCAGTCTGAGGAATTGCAGGCTTGTACTACCAGGCCCATTTATGTGGGAACATATTTATTTCAACTGAATTTTGGTAAGAAAATTTTGCTGGATTTAAGAGTCTTTGTTGACACTATTTTGGTGTTTTCTTTTTTTTCTTGTCCATACTTCACTATCATTCTACTACCATATAGTCTTCATAGTTTCTTATGAAAAGTCAAGTGCTGGTGTTCTTGGTGTTGTCTGGGAAAGACTCTGGTAAATACCCATGCACACATGAGTGTGCCTTATCATGTACCTTGTTTCTGTCCTGAAGATGCTGGCCTCATCTTACTTGCTTACCAGTGTGATGAATCCTTTTTCTCTTACTACGTTCAAGACTTCCTGTCTTGAATATTCTTAGGATGATGTGTCTGTGCATGTATCTCCTTGTGTTTAATCTATATCGAGTTTGATGAACTTCTTGGATATGTCAGTTAAAGTTTTCAACTATTATTTATGTGAATGTTACTTCTTTTCCTTCCTCTACTTTTTTTCTGGTTTCTAAATTATATTTATAACGGTGTGTTTAGTTGTATCACACATTTCTCTGAAATTTTATTTGTTTTCATTTTTTCCTCTGCTCTTCCTCATCCTAATCTCTGTTGTTCTGTCTTCAAGTTCACTGATTTTTCTGCTAGCTCAAATCTATGACTGAACATCTCTAGTGAATTCTTTATTTCATTATATTTTTCAATCCAAAATTACCATTTGCTTCTTTGAAACATTTTAGCTGCATTTTCCTTTAGTTCTTTAAGCACAGTTTCCTTTAGTTCTTTCAGTATATTTATTTATTTTTGTTTTCTTTCAGTATATTTATAATGACTTCTTTAAAGTCTTTTAAAATCTGGGGCTGGAGATTTAGCTCAGTGGTTAGAACACTTGACTTGCAAGCACAAGGCCCTGAGTTTGATCCCTGGCACCAAAAAAAAAAAAAAAAACAACCAAAAAAAAAAAACTTTTAAAGTCTGACATTTGGGCCCTCTCACAGTTTCTGTTCATTGCTTTTTTTTTTTCCCCTTCCTCCTGTATATGCATAACACTTTCCTGTTTCTTTGAATGTCTTATACTACTTTGTTGAAAACTAAGCCTCTTTGATGGATATATTGTAGTAACTCTGGCTACTGGTCCTCTTCCATGGGATTTGTTTAGTGTCTTGATCTTAATCAACTGTTTGACCAACCGGATGACACTTTTGATGTTACCTCTCTCCTTCTCAGCAAACACAACTTTTCCTGTATATTAGCCCCCTGAGATAATAGAGCACTCTTTGTGTCCTTCCTTATTATACCTAATTCCTCTATGGGTCATACCCATCTGTTAATTGCTGGTAGGAAGCTCTGTTGTTTTCAGGAATTCTCCCTGGTATTAATTGCTCAACAGTTTGTTCCAATTAAATTCTAGCCCCTTCATAGGATTAGTTTTTCAGTCCTTGTTTTTAACTATATTCTGACCTCAGGAGATCTCTTTTTATCGCTCTTTCCTTGGTTATTTCTGGTAAATACTCACACATTCATAAATGTACCTTATCACTTACCTTGTTTCTCTCCTGAAGATGCTGGCCTTCTCTTACTTGCTTACCAGCAAGTCTTTCATTGCTTCAAGTGCACCGCTGAGCTGTGCTTTCTCACACTGTCTCCTAAATAAAGTCAGTTTTTTTAGGGAGAAGTTTGGAGCTTTGTGTTTGTATGGCCTTCTGTTCCCCTGTGCAAAGTTTTCAGAGCCACTGCTCTGAAGCTAAGGGCAGAAGCAATGGCCTACTTACTTATTTATTTGTACAACACAGCTGTTTTATGAGCAGAGTACTACCTAGGGCAGTAGTCTCTAATCTTTTTTTTTTTTTTTTGGTGCTGGGGGCTGAACTCGGGGCCTTGTGCTTGCTAGGTAAGCACTCTAACCACTGAGCTAAATCCCCAGCCCTAGTAGTCTCTAAACTTGACTTGCCTTTTCCAGCAGGAACTTCTGTCCTTAGAATGAGATTAGGCAAGAATGATTTGGGCCCCAATGTTTTCTCAGCTCTATCACCTAGAGTAAACCTCCTCTCCAAGGCAGGGCTCCTTACAGGAAGGGAGGCTCTAGCTTCCCTTAGAATTTAACCTCTGCAACATATAGCTGAGATCATGAGACATGTTACTGGTTGGTCCTTTTCTGAGAGATATTTTAGCCCTTGGCTGGGAGGATGGAACAGAAGGAGCTCCTCTATTCTTGGCCACACCTATGTGAAGTGGAGTCTCTGTCTTATTGAGCTGGCGAGTAGAGGTTGAAGGAGGAATAGTTTATATGTAACTCAAGTGTCATTGACTCTCATTGTTCTTCCCAAGAGCTAGTAAATATTTTGCATAAATTTCTTTTCACTTGCTCTGTGACTGAGATAACTTTTAGAAATTTTAAGTGATTTTGTTTTTGTAATTTTTGCCAGTTGTGTTTATTTTACTGGAGAGTTTCTCACTCCTTATCTGAGCTATTAACTTTTGGACAACATCCCACATACCTCTCAGATCATCTCAGAAGGACCTTTATTACTATGTGATTTATCACTACATTAGTTACAGCTCTGGCAATCATGCCATTAACTACTTTGTATAACACATGCCGGTGAATTCCAGCATTCTCAAATATCAATAATATATGTGTAGATTTAGAGCCAACGTGCATAAATAGGCACAATCTAGGTTTATCTGTTTGTGTGCCTGATATTTTGTAGATTGTTATGTCTTTGTGTCTAAATGTCCCCGCAAAGCTTCATGTGGTCATAGGTGGGCCTGGATCTAGAGTGTGTGATTATTAAATTAGTCCACTGATTGGTTTGGCATAGTTCTGCTGGGACCAAGAATGTGATGCTGGATTAAGGGTGCTGGGATTAAGAGTGCCACCCATCCTAATGCCAGGTAGCCTGGATAAAATATAAGGGACAGAAGGAGGCTTGTCTGTCTCTTGCTTATCTTGCTGCCTTTTGCCTGTCTGTCAGACCACCCTGCCTTAGAGCCAACCAATTGTGGACTGAAAGCTCTACAAACTGTGAGCTACAATAAACCTTTCCTCCTCTAACTTTGGGTTTCAGGTATTTTGTCTCAGAAACAGGAAAAGTAACTAAGACATAGATCATACTCAAGGAAAAAGAATAAGCAATTCTGGGTCACAACCAGTCTCAGCTGTTGTCATGCTACTGTCTCCAAACCCAACGTGACAATGAAAGATGAAGAAAATATGCCCTTTCTCTGAGAGATGATCCCTCGGTTGACCCAGGACGAGCCAGGGCAAATCAGACCCTCTTTCCTTCTCCATCAGCCATTTTCTTCCCAAATATTTCTTGGTAAAAGGTGAGCTTTTCCTTGTCCTCTTTTTAAAGAACTTTATATAAACTGTGTTAGAACTTTAAGAGTTCTACTTTGCTATTGCCACCCTCGCTTCTCCCCTTCCAATCTCCATTGACTGTTCATTCTAATTTACCCCAGAAAAATGGACCAACAGACATTCTGGAGTTATTGCTTGATGAAGCCTTCAGGGACCTTTACACAAAACGTATAAAACGTTCAATTTTCTTCCATTACCTTGGTGATATTTTTTTCTCTTTCATGTAATAATGAATATCCAGCCATTTCCTAGTGTAGCCGTTGTAGAGTTATATTGTGTTTTACCCACATGCAGGGCTAATAGGTTTCTATGTTGTATGATTCCCATTTCCAAAAAATGTCTGGCAACCTGTAGAATAAACTTCGAACTCTTCAAAAAGTTATTTATAATGTTTCATATATGCAGTGTTTTCTTTTGTAGTTCATCTCTCATCTCCCTGTTCCGCACCTGAACCAACAATTTACTACTTTCTCCAAACAGAGCATTTATGCCACATGTCTGTGCTTTTGCTTTCACAAATTCTTAATGAAGTATATCTAGAATGTCCTAATAATATGAGATGCCATAGACCCAAATCTATACCTATTGAATCAGTACTTTTACATTTGAGGATTTTTATTGGAGGGGGTGTTTTGTTTTGTTTTGTTTTGTTTTGTTTTGTTTTTTCAATACTGAGGATTGAACCCAGGTCTTTGCTCATGCCAGGCAACACTCTACTATGTGCTAAATAACCAGATATTTCTAAATTTTAAGACAGGGTCTCTCTAAGTTTCCCAGGCTGGACTCAAACTTGTGATCTTGTGTCAGCCTTCACGTAACTGGGATTACAAATATACACCACCACATCAGGTTGAGGATTTTGTTTGTTTGTTTGTTTGTTTTTGTCTCTGTTTTTGTTTTAAAGCTCCTTGGTTGATTCTAAAGCTACTTAATTAAGAACTATTCATACCATCTTTTCTCTTTATGTAATGTTCTGCGACTTGATCTCACTTCATCTGACAAAATCTTTTCAGGTTAATCTTTTATTAACAAAAGGAAAAGGAAACCAAAACAAAACAAAATGAAAATAACCTTTTCTGAAATTTTTTTCCCAATTCTGTCCTAATTCGTAATCTTGTGGATATTTGTTGTTATTCTTGAGAAATTAGTTTCAGAGCCCTCTTTCTGTGCTTAAGGAGCACCCTACCTCCTGAATCAGAGATAATTCCTACCCTAAAGGCTTAAAATGCTGATTACTTACTTTCCCAGCTTTCCTTACACATTAGACATGAGTGTGAAACAAAACTCTGCCAATCAGCCACACCCACCACAAACATTAAAGCAAAAATCAGAGATACAGAAACACAGGGACTGGAGACTCCATTTCTAGATTCTTCATTTCTGAAGTAACAGCAGCAGCTACTTCTAGTTTACAAACATTAAAAACAAAACTATCTGGCAGCATCCTTCTGGAAGCTTCCAGACCACACCACTGTACTCTGCAGGCTCCTTTCTGGTTTGGGTGACCTTCAGCACAAGTTCTGTGGTCTTCTGGAGTCTTCTGTAAGGTGCTTCCAGTCCTCAACTGAATTTATTTTCTGCGGGAATCACAACGAGTCTGTGCCTCTTGCTTGTAACTAAGATACACGAACACCTGATGTAACAGTCACCTTGGTGCCCCCCCGAATTGAGAAGCCAGTAGAGCAATAAATGCTAATGTCTATTGGTAATTGCCAGGAAAATATGGATTAAACATGTCGGGAGGGAAGGAAAGCGTCCAGGTAGGAGGCATGGCAGGAGCCTGGGGAGCCGACGGGCGCAGTAGGAAGGACTGAAGAAACGGCGTGTCTGGGGGCAGAGGGAGCTGACTGGTGGAATGTGCCAGTGCGTGGGAAGTTGACAAGCAAACTAAGTAACTGGATCATGCTGCCTCTGCAATACCATATGAAGACATTTTTCATTTGTATATTTAAGTTCAAGAATAATATAAAGCCACTGAGGCTTTCCAGTGGCCAGGTATTACGCTCAGATTCACATTTTGAAAAGAACTTATTCTTAGTGTGACATGAAGAATGAATAGAGGTAGGGAAAATACTGGCGATCTTACTTGAATTTGAAATTTGCTCATAGTTATAAGCGGTTCTGCAGCTGGGCGTGGTGGTGCAGGCCTGTAAAATCAGCACTAGGGAGGCTGAGACAGGAGGATCGTTCTGAATTCAAGGCCAGCTATGGCTACATAGTGAGGTCAAGGCCAGCCTGAACTGCATAGCAAGACCCTGTCTCAAAAAAAAAAAAAAAAAAAAAAAAAAAAAAAAAAAAAAAAAAAAAAAAAAAAAAAAAAAAAAAAAAAGGACCCGAGTTTGATCCCTGGCACCAAAAAAAAAAAAAGAAAGAAAGAAAGACATTCCTTATTGCAAGCTGATCACTACATCTTGGCCATACCTTTCTAATAATCATAAGCCTTTTGGAACAATCCAGAATGAAGACTTTACCTCCCCATTGGACACCTTTTAACCTTTGAGACACAACAGGACAGGACAGGACAATATTTTCTCAGTGTTTCTTACTATTACTAATAGCTGCTGCTAAAAAAGACCTAAATTTTTATCAAGTCCATTTAATTTTATATAGATATATAACAGCTGAAATTATTTTGCTATGTAGACATTAAAACCATTCTGTTTTGTTTCAAAAGATAGATTGTTTTCATCTTATTCTTTTAAAATAAAAAAAGAAACAAAGGATATACTAAAATATATGCATGGTGTATTATATTATATATACCATACATTATTATGTCATTTTTGAAGAGCTATTACAAATAAAATTTTGAAGATTTTATTTGTTTATTTGATTGGTCTCAGAGAGTGAAGTAATGATGGAAGATAGCCAGATTACAAATGGCTAGCCAAATAATTGGAGCTGCTATTGATTTTACTAAGCACAACCTTCTACATTTTATCAAATCCTCCAAATCATTTCAAAAGGCATTTAGTAGCAGATCAAACAATTTCACATTTTAATCATTAGTATAGTCAAAGGCCTTTAAGTTCCTGAAGAAAAAGGTTACCTTGCCAGAAAGTTTTTCCAACTATACTTTAAAAAACAAGTAGTCTAAACAAAGGTATCAACATTTGGTGTCTGGTACATGCATAGGTGCTCGCTTCGGCAGCACATATACTAAAGTTGGTACATACAGAGATGGTAAGAAGTCTGTGCGACCCATCAGACCGGTCTACTTACCAGAACAGCACAGCAGAGATCAACATGAAGTATCAGAAGTTAAAGACGGGGATAAACAGGAGTTTCCTACATTCCAGAGTGTTATTTTATATGAATTATTTTGTTTCCTATCCTTGACTTTATCTACCACAGCATTTCTTGGTTATTGTAACTGGAAAAAAAAAAGAAAAAAAGTACAGAATTTGATTAAGAAAAATGAAAGTATGTATTATTTCTCTAAAGTACATCTAAGGAAATACTAGATCAATCCATGTGAAATTGTCATTTTTGTGAATCAAAAATAATTGAATAGTGATAATTTCATGTGGCTCCACCTAATAAAACCTACCATTGTTATATACTATAATATACATAATACATCTGATCATTTACTCATTCTGGGGAGATTTGGATATATTTTTTCCTTCCTTATTTTTTAATTATCAACAATTATTTGTAACAGAAAAATATTTTTTATCAAATACATTTAATTTTATTAGGTGCCAAGAACATTCAATGCAGTCATTTTAAAAAAAGATTGCCGTACTCCAAAGAAATGTTTTGAAAATAATGAAAGAGCAACAGGATGGGAATGAATTCAAAGCCTGAGGTTGATAAACTGACTTAATCTATACTATTTTTAATGCTCTGACCAATCTCTCAGCTGATTCATTTTAGGATCTGGGGTTTTTCCACAGTCATACATTCACATTGTAGATCTCCCTGATACCTAGGAGCTTGAAGTCTCAGGAAAGATCAGAGACATACAGGTAATAATAATAATAATAATAGTTATTGCAGCTAACACTTAAGTAGTGTGTACTGTACCAGGCATTGTTCTAAGTGCTTTATGTGTATTAACTAATTTAATCTGTGGTGTTTAATTCTTGAAAGTTTATATAAAATTGTCTGCCAAATATTGCAGGAAAGTAGATTAAGGATCCAATCCAGTTTATAGGTATGTAACAAAACCTCAAAGAATCTAGGATCTAATAGCAAGTAGACCATAGAGTTCTGCTAAAATAAAATTTCTTTCCATGATCACCTCTGTTTTGGTTCTTGCTTACACAAAATGTCTGGTCTTATTAGGTTTGGTCTGGGCATTTGCATAAGCATAGCAAGAATGGTAATTGACCACACAGGCATTTTTTAATTTGCTTTGCTAGAACTTTTCACAAAGCATCTCAGATTAAACTTTTAAAGCCTGCGGAGACTAGGTAACCCAGTTCTCAGTCAAACCAAGAATTTGCCATAAGATTTTGCCACATGTATAGGTGGCCATTTGTGAAACCTACAAATTTGAGTGAATTCCTGTCTTCTCAACATTCCCAAGGTAAGCTGAGTTTCCTGGGTCTGCCAGAAGTGGCCGTCTTTACTCAGTTATAAAACTAGGAAAACTGTAAGCTAGGTACAAGGCTGGTATCGCATGAAGACTTTGTAAACATTGGTTTCGTATGTGGTCATATCTGATTCCATGCACAGAATTCTCTGATGTGCTATTCCAGTCGAAGCCTTGGTGGTATAATCAGTATTTCCACTTCTGTCTTATTATAAGTAGAACAGATGCATAATGAACTAACAAACATCTATATTGCCGTGAAAATAAGAATACCTAGTAATAGAATCCATATTTTGGAGGTAATAGGCAAAGACAGAAGTGTTTTATCTTATTTATGTAAGTATAATCTACCAACTTGCTATAAGCTGTAGCTAACTTATGAAAAATTAGGAAAAATATTTCCTTAAATCTGGAAAACAGTACAATAAATAACCAGCAGTATTTCAAACAAAAATTGCATGAACATCACTTCACTCAGTGCTACATACTTAATTCTTCTTCTGCTTGATTTTAAATTGGCAGTTTGGTGGATTTGCTTCTGAAGATCTAGTGAGAGTTCATTTGACAAGAAATTTGGTTCTTTATGTGACATACAACAAATATAATAACTGGACAACACCTTATCAGCACATTTCTAAGAATTTTGTACAATTCCTGTAATACTTTATCTTAGTAACATACACCCATTCAAATATAAAGAAAGCTAAATCATCACTTTTTCCTTTGATATTTTCTGTGTAATTTTACATATCAAATAATTACTGTTACATCTAATTAGTAACATCTAATTAATGTAACATTTCTTATTTTACAAGGTGAGAACATTTAGGATTGGATTTGGGGAAGTCTTACCAGAATGTCAAAAGGTTAAACACTTGCGTAAATGGGGGTCACAGGTCATTGTGAAATAATACTTAACCATTTAATCAAAGTGACAAAGATTTAAAAGATACAGAACTCTGCACAGTTATGTATTTTATTTTTTATTTTTTTTGGTACCGGGAATCGAACTCAGGGCCTCATGCTTGCGAGGCAAACACTCTAAGCACTGAGCTAAATCCCCAGGCCACAGTTATGTATTTTAAAAGATGACTTTTAGTTCTTTGTATTGTGAGAAGACTTAGGTTTTTTTTAAGCATAGACACTCCTCAAAGTACAGTGGTTCAACTTAGAATTTTTTGACCTTACAATAGTGTGAAAGCATATTTTCAATATAGCATTCAACACATTATTTTTAAGTAAAGGACATCCAGATAAGAAAGGAGGTGAAATTATCTCTGATTGCAAACAGCATGATTTTATATACAGAAAAACCTAAAGAGCACCAAAAAATCATTATAACTGATGGAAAGCTGACGGGACTCTCACTAAACTGATCCATCAGGATAATTACTAAAACTGGACCAAAGAGGTGAAGTAACTAGATTAAGAGCCCAAGATTAAGGCCTAGTTAGAAAGAAGGTTCAGAAGAGTCTCACTAAAATTTGGTCAGATGAACTATTTCAATAATAATTTAGGTTATTTACAGTTTTCTTATCTCCCTATTGTAGGTCAACCTGCATCCTGCTGCTAGATTAAGTAAATCATCATTGTAATCCTATTACTGCCTTACTCAAATTTGTTTCATTGGTGTCCATACCCACTGTCAGCAAAGGAAGTAAAACAAGCACCCACTAGGACCATATAGCATAGCTGATGAAAAGTTCATTCATAACTTCTCACTGCAAGCTCCATATTCTTCTGAATTCTTGCATTTTAAAAATTTAGAAAAGGGGCTGGGGATTTAGCTCAGTGATTAGAGTGCTTGCCTTGTAAGCACAAGGGCCTGAGTTCGATCCCCGGCACCACCAAAAAAAAAAAAAAAAATTTAGAAAAAATTATAGCCTACTCCAAAATATGTTGGTTTAATATAAAAGTAATGTTTTAAATTAAGTATCACTTAAGTTACTTGAATTACAGAATATCATCCTTGTTCCATTATTTCTTTTTTCAAGTGCTATAATAACTGAGCATAGGGGCACATGCTTGTAAAACCCAGCACTCAGGAGGCTGAGGCAGGAGGATCGCCATAAATTCGATACCAGCCTCAGCTACATACTGACTTCAAGCTCAGCCTGAACTACATAACAAGACCCTGTCTCAAAAAAAAAAAAAAACACCTAAAATGGAAAAACAAATTTTAATGTCATGATAGCTAAATTTTTCATCATGACAAAATGTGTACATTCATGTTGTGATGATTTTCACGTAACTGTTTTCATTGCTGTCATCAGGTAGTGATGGTAGAGGGTAAAACCATAAATTAACCTCACTACCTGAATGCCTGATACTTACAGGATACAACAGATGGAGCAAATGCTGTAAAACAACATTTATTTCAGCTACACTTACTCAGTTTCTGAGAAATGAAATAGGAATTATGTTGAGCTGAAGTTTTCCTCTCCTTTAGCTAGAAAGAAAAAAATTACCAGCCGAATTAATGCTACAGACATAAAAGAGGGATCTACTTAAGAACACAAAGCCCATGAACTTATTTGAAATATTCATCTAGTTCCCATTTTTATTCTAACTTCAAAGTAGTTTTGTTTTACAAGTTTATGTCATCAGCTTTTATATGAACAGGGAAACTTTTTTCAATTTCCTTTTAAATAGTGTGTTATTGATAAATAATGAAACAAATGTACTGCTCCAGACTTTACTAATTAAGCCTGATAAAGTTCACTTGAAAGTAATTAGTACACAATACATATTTTTCAAAAGGTTTCAAATAGGTTTATGGAGCATAAATATCAAAGGGTAAAAGAGATTTGGGGGAACTTGTGTAGCATTTTATGTTTAATAGATAAGGAAGCCAAACAAGTTACTGTCAGATATAGAACCTAAAATGACTTGAACATTTGTATAGTCTTACATTTTTACACAAAATATATTTTTACAAATAATATTGTCTTGGTTACTTTTCTTGTTGCTGAGACAAAACAGCCAACATGCAAAGTTAATGGAGGAAAGGCTTATTTTGGCTTTCAGTTTGTAGAAGTTTAGTCCATAGTCAGCTAGATCCAAGACAGGGCAGCCTGGCAGAGGGGCATCACAGAGGAGAGACAGTTAATGGCAAAGCAAGCAGGCAACAAGCAGGCAGCAAGCAGCAAGCAGCAAGCCACCACAGCAGCCCTCCTCTGTACCTGATATTCTATCCGGAGTACACGCCCTTGGGGCAGGTAGCTCTCACACATAGGTAGGGCCTTCTCATTATCCACACCCAAAACTATGCCAAACCAATCAGTGGTCTAATTCAGTAATCACGCACTCTCAATCCCAGCATCACACACTTAATCCTAGTATCATGCATTCTAGATCCAGCCACCTCTGAAAAGCCCCACCTATGAACCCATGAGGCTTTGGGGGGCGCATAGACACAAACCATAACAAATATGCAATGCACTCAGACTTTTAATGGGTGTACTTTGATTTGTATAAAAATTAGTTATAACTACTAAAAGGTACGATTTGCTTTGTGAAGAAGTTGCTTATTCCATTAAAAATTATGCCAGTAAACACTTCCATATTGCTTTAATACATTTTCACCGGCTTGAACCACTGGGTAGTATATGCATGACTATCCCATCGGCGGCTTGTGCCACTGGTGACACAAGTGGTACATCATGCAAGGGACAGTCTTGCATGTACCACCAGGGGTTCAAGCCACCCAGCAGTGAGACATACGAATTCTGGGCCCTTCATGGAAGTGTTAAGTTTACCAGATGTTTTTATATTTAGTATGTCGTTTGATACTGGAAACATTTGAGACAATAACTATAAATTAGGTAGGAGTTAAAACTCCTCTGGTTCTAAGGAAGAACTCTTCTTTACCCCTACTGCACATTCCTCTCCAGCCACATACTCATTACTAATTTAGGTCAAAAGAAGATGTGTTTGTTTGTAGGATGAAATGGAATTCATATAGAGTAATTTGAGGCTCTTTTGCTCTGGATTGGCTCCATTTCAGCTCCATACTTTGGCCCTGATGGTTTTGCATGTCACTGACCCTAGTTTGTTTAAGTGCCTCTTTCTGGACCTTTTACTGTGATCAGAGACAGAGTCAGCAACTGAAGTGAGCTGTCCAACGACAACTCTGCATATAGTCACCAGAAGTAGTAGGAAAAAAAAATGATGGGGAGATAAACAACGTATGTCCATTCCAACAAGTATTAGCAGCTCCGTTTTACAGTTGACAAAATGGATACTTCAAGACTAAATGACCTGTCAAAACCTAGGTCTTCTAATTACAAATCTTGTTCCGGACTGTGTTAAAGAAAAATGTAAGCTGCACTGGTTAAGAAAAGAGAAGTGGGGCTGGGCATTTAGCTCAGTGGTTAGAGTGCTTGCCTAGCAAGCACAAGGCCCTGAGTTCAATCCCCTAGCACTCAAGAAAAAAAAAAAAAAAAGAAAAGAAAAGAAAAAAAAAGAGAAATGGTTCCAGGTATGACATTTTTTTCTCACCTACATTTTGAAGTAGATGCAGACATAAGTATTTTGAGCCTGACCTCTGTGGGGTGGTTGAACATTTGTGGAAAATGAAATTTTGCAAGGTCTCTGTATGGGAGTAGGAAGAGATGTGGTGAACTTACTCTGTAAATCCAAAGTAAGTGATCCTTACAATCCATAGTTAGCAATTTGAGAATACCAAGTAAAAATAGTTAACATATACTTTATTAACCACTTGCTATGCCTCATGCATTTTGCTGAGCACTCTTCGTGTATCATTTAGCAATCACAAGGTCCTTATAAAATGAAGACTCTAAGGAAATTTAAGCAAAAAAAAGTTTAATACCTTGTCCTTGGCAAAGGAGGGAAAGGCAGAAAGGGGTAGAAGGCTGGGGATTTAGCTCAGTGGTAGAGCACTTGCCTAGCAAGCGTGAGGCCCTGAGTTCAATCCCCAGTGCCAAAAAAAAAAGAAAGAGGCAGAAATCAAAGCATAATATATGCATGTATGGAAATGATACTCATTAATTTATGCAATTAATATGAATTAATTATTATAGCAAAAATAATCTTGTCCAAGATTATACAATAAGGGCTAGGATTTGAATGTTACAGTGCCTGTTTTTCAAATGCATCACACTTAGGAATTTAAAAATGCCTACTTTATGTTACTGACATTTGATTAATATTGTGATGGGATGTAAATTATTATTTCCAATGATGGTACTAGTTTATATTCTCACCAGCAGCGTTGAAGTGTTCCTTTTTCCTACAACCTTGCCAGCATTTGTGATTATAGCCACTCTTACTGGAATAAGATAGAATTTCAGTGTTGTTTCGGTTTGTATTTCTCTAATTCCAAAGATGCTTAATTTTTTCATGCACTGACTTACCATTTGTCCTTTTGATAAGTGCTTATTTCAATTGCCTATTTTTAATTGGGTCTTTTATTTGGAGGGAGGGTCTAATGGGGTTTTTTTTAGTTCTTCATAAAAGAAGGGCATCATATGTACTAGATATTAGTCCTCTGTCCAAGAAATAGCTGTCAAAAATATTTTCCTGTTCTATGTGTTGTCTCTTCACTCTGTTGGCTGTTTTCTTTGCTATGCAAAAGCTTTTTAATTTGATATAACCCATTTTTTGATTCTTGGTAGTATTTCTTGTGCAGCTGGTTTTCTGTTCAGAACGTCCTTGCCTATACTTATGTATATGGCTATGTTTTTCCTATTTTATTTTACAGCAGGTTGTTTCTGTTTTAGTATTTAGATCTTTCATTCATTTTTATTTTAGTTTACTAATTGCTGAAGGATACTGGTCTAGGTTCAATCTTCTGGATGTGGGTAGCCAGTGTTCCCACCACTACTGGCTAAAGCCAGTTTTCCCACCACTATTGGTATCATATGTACTAGATATTAGTCTTCTTCCTATGTGTATTTTTGGCACCTTTGTCAAAGACGAGTGGTTGAATGTGCCGTAGGTTGTTTTTGTATCCTGTATTCTGTTCCACTGATCCATCTGTTTCCATGCCATATTCAAGATATTAGTTCTCTGACAAATAGCTGGGAGAAAAAATTTTCCCATTCCATAGGTTGTGTCTTCTCTTTGTTGGTTGTTTCCTCTGCTATATAGAAGGTTTTTAATTTTATGTGATCTCATTTGTTGATTCTTGATGTTTTCTTATGCAATTAGTGTTCTGCTCAGAAAGTGCTTGCCTAGCCTACACCAGTGTTTTCAAGAGTTTCACCTATTTTTAATCTTCTAGTAGATTCAGTGCTCTTATTTAATATCTAGGTCTTTGATCCATTTTGATTTGCGCTTTTTTTTTTTTTTTGAGTGCTAGGGATTGAACTCAGGGCCTTGTGCTTGCAAGGCAAGCACTCTAACCACTGAGCTAAATCCCCAGCCTTGATTTGCTTTGAATATGCAGAGATATGGATCTAGATTCATTCTTCACGTGGATAATCAGTTTTCCCAGCACTATTTGTTAAAGAGGTTATCTTTATGTTTTTGGTCCCTTGTCAAAAAATCAGATGGCTGAATGTGCTTGGAGTTGTTTCTTCATTCTTTATTCTATTGGTCAGCATGTCTATTTCTATGCCACTACTATGCTGTTTTTAATCACTGTAGCTTTGTAGTATAATTTTAAATCCAGGATTCTAATGCCTCCTGTTTTGCTGTCTTTGCTCAATTTTGGTTTGGCTGTTCTGGGTCTCTTCTGGTTTCATATAAATTTTAGGGTTGCTTTTCTAGTTTCTGTGAATAATGTTCTCTCAGTTTTTATAGCTCCCTCCATTGTCTTTTCCTTCCAATGTTGAAAATTTGAAAACTACACTAATTTTTGTTTTATCTATTTTTTTCTAGAAGCTTTTAGTATTTCCTCTTTGTCTCAGAGTTTTGACATTTTATTAGGCTATGCTTTGTTAGAGATTTATTTTCATTCAATTAATTATTTAGGTATCAGGGAGCCTTTTATTTTTCTTTTTTTCTTCTGGGTAATACAGGGGATTGAATCCAGGGTCTTCACACTGAGCTACATTCCCAACCCATTTTATTCTTTGAGACAAGTTCTCACTAAATCATTAGGTTGTCCAGTGTTTTAGTTACTTTTCTCTCGTTGTTGGGACAGAATACTCGACACCCAAAGTTAGGGGAAGAAAGGTTTATTAGCTCACAGTCTGCAGAGGTTTCAGTCTATAGTTCGCTGGGTCCCAGGCAGGGCAGCATGGCAGAGGCAGGGCGGGCCTGGCAGCCGACCGACCAGCCTACCGGCAGCAAAGTAAAGTGAGGAAAATGCAAGGAATGTATGCAAATAAGCAATGCAAACAAGCAGCTAGTTAGCTTCTTCCTGTATCTTTTATCTAGGCTACCTCCCCCCAGGGTGGCCCGCACTCCCACCCCCAATCTCAGTCTCACATCCTTGATCCCAGCAGAACCATGCCAAAC
>PVJO010026304.1:0-21324 GCA_004026905.1 Hystrix cristata
AAAAAAAAAAACCCAAACAGTCTATTTTTAGAATCAGTTATTTAAAGCCCATGGGGTTGATGACTAGGTGGGAAAGAAAAGAAAAAGGAAAGTTTTCTTTTAAAGTCTTCAGTTATGTGGTATAGGAAGGAAGAAATAGGAGGAGGGCAAAGGATCCTAATGGTAGTAGAGTTATGTTATATATTTAGATGGGGATAAGAGGGAAGAAAATTTTAAATTGGTAATGAGAAATGGAGATGAGAAAGGATTTTATGACTGATACAGTGATACCTCTGTTCACGAACTTAATTTTGGCTGTGAACCAAATTGGTAACAAATTGAATCAAATTTCTCAATAAGGTTTGGTGTCACCTGGTATGGAGTTCACTAATGGAAGCAATATTTTGCTGAACATTCCTGTTTATGAACTGAACTGTTCGTGAAAAGAAGCTTTCTTGAACTGAAGTGTCACTGTATAAATATTAAAGAAAAATGTAAAGAGAGACAAATGAAAATGGATGAGAATAAAGAAAAGAAAAATAGAAAATGGATTAGATACAGGAGAAAGAAGTCAGGTAAAAAGATATGGATAAAAGTAGAAGGAATAAAAAGGGACAAGAGAGAATTCCTTTACCTTCTATAAACTGTATTGTAGGAAAAAGGCAAGAGGAAGAGAACACACGCACACACACACAAAGTTATAAAGGAATAAAAGGGGAGAATATGGAATAAAAATATAAAAATTGTGGGAAATCAGCTGAAGAAAGAAAACAGCAAGAGAGGGAAAGAGAGAGATAGAGAGAGAGTGTTTTCTACTGTTTTGTTCATGTGGCTCTCCTCCACAGCCTAGTTTTAAGGAGCAGAGCTCAAGCCAAGATGTGACTTTGCTCATGCTAGAAGACTAAGGTGGCAGTCAGCACCCAGAATGGTGCTGTATGCAGACATCTGTATACAGTGGGAATAGGGCACCAATATGACCATCCAATCCTGTGTAACTCAGGATGAAACTGGCCTCTAACTGCAGGAGCCAGGTCCATTCATATTTACCAGCTCTAGTCCCTCAGCAGGACTCCTTCAAGCCTGTTCTCCAACCTCTGGCTTTCTCCCTTGGATTTTCTTCTCTCATCAACTCTGGGAACTTGACAGTGTGGAGCCTGGCTTGGGGCCAAGGGGCTGCTCTGGGACCCAGGTTCAATTGCTGAGTCCTTCCCTACGGTGGTGTCCACACCAGCTCTCCTTCTGTGGTCATGGTGGCAGGCCCTGGACTGAGGTCACTCACCAACTCTTGTTTGTGAAAGGCCACTCTGGAAACAGTATCTCTCATTTTCCATGTGGGTTTTGATAGCTGCTGACTCTCTATCACAATGTGGTTCTCCGTGTGTGAAAAGTTTTTAGTTTCATTTTGTTTCCCGAATGGTGGCTGGCCAGTCACTCTCAGCCACATGCAGCTTGCAGAACTCCTTGATGTGTTCTATTTCTTCTGTATTATTTAACTCTTTTTCTTTTGTCTCCTTTGTCAGTTCTCTCCTGGTTCCTGGGTAACCTCCTTTCCATGCTAGTATTTTCCAGACTCTAGACACCTTTTCCTGGAGAAGGTGAGTTTCTGGAACTCACTGCTCCACCAGTTTTTATTCCCCCAGAATAGTGTTCTTTGGGTTAGAATCTTCAAATTAGAATTTAGACATGATCACCATATTGTGTTTGGCTAATCTATCATTTATGTGTCTTTCCATTTTTGATGGTTTCTCCTCTTCTGTGTGTTTCTAGTTGATGTTCTCTAAGTCTCCCTGACTTGGCTCCTTAACTGTTCAGCCATGTTGGATCTTCTAGACTCTTTCTTTCTTTCTTTTTTTAAAATAGATTTTTATTAAAATTTATCCAAAATTACACAGACTTACAGGCCATTACACAAGCTTACAGGCCACAATAAATTGTACCTTTTGCTTATGACAGTGAGCAATGTAAACAACCACCTACATACAGCAATAAGTCACAACTATATAAAGTTACTATAGCACCTAGTGTACGTGTCACTGCTTTGAGTTTGGGTTATTAGGTTCTTGTTTTTAAGATATCATTATTCCTCTGGATTCCCATTCCCCTCCCCATTTTCCCTCTTCTTGTTCTCTTGAACCCTTTGTCAATTAGCTTATATGTAACACTTCGTCTTTTTGTATCCATTGTTTACCCTTTTCTTTCATTTGTATTTTACCTCACTAAATGAGGGATACCATGCGATATTCCAGCTTGCGAGACTGGTTTATAAGACTCTTTCTTTTCAGTGGATCTTTCTTCAGCTTCTGTGATGTGACTCCTCCTTTAGTCAGCCATGTTGAATTCCCTATTCTAGATTTTTGCCTTGTCCAAGATCAGATTTGTTGCCTGGCACTTCTGCTGTCCTGTGCAGAGGGGAAACAATGCAGAATCAGCTCCAAGTGGGCAGTGGCTGAGCCAGGGCATGGACTATGAGGTTGTGGAGTTGGTCAGGGACCAGCTTGAGGCTCTGTGCATTCCACTGGGGCTATGGATCCATGAGTTCCTGCCTTTTATCCTTTTAAAGTAAGATTCTTCTATATCTACTTTTGTCAAGATTTTTAAAAATCTTGAGTGGATGTTGGATCTTGCCAAGGTTCTTTTCTGCATCTATTGAGACTATCATATCATTTTAACCTTGAAGCATTATATTTATTCACTCACATATTTCAAACCATCTTTGCACCCCTGTGATGAAGCCAGCCTGGTCATTACATATGACTTATTCATTACTTTTGGCGTTCTGTTTGCAAGTATCTTCCTTGGGATATTTGCATCTACGTTCATCAAGGATATTGGTCTATATACTAATGGTTTCCCAGAATAAATTTGGGAATGTTCCTTTACCTTCAATTTCATAGAAGAGTTCGGGGAATATAATCATTAGTTCTTTCCTGAAGTTCTGGAAAAAATTCAGCAGTGAATCCACTGGGTTCTACACTCTTCTTATGTGGTAGGGTTTTTATTTCTTCCTCAATTTTATTGGCTTTTATTGGTCTATTCAGTGTTTTTATATCTTTTTCATTTAATTTTGTTTATTCATATGTGTATAGATATTTATTCATTTTTTCTAATTTTCCAGTTTATTGGTATCTAGATTTTCAAAATAGTCTTATAATCCTCTGCATTTAGAAGTGTTTGTTGTGATTTCATCTTTTTCATTTATAATTGCATTGGTATGGGTCTTTTCTTTCCTTTTCTAGGTAAGTTTGTCTAAAATTTTATCATTTTTTTTATTCTTTCAAAGAACCAACTCTTTAATTCATCGATCCTTTGTGTATTTTGCCTCAATTTCATTAATTTCTTCTCTGATCTTTGTAATTTATTTCCTTCCACAACTTTCAGATTTGGTTTTCTCTTGATCTTGTGAGGCCTTGAGATTCATTATTAGGTCATTTATTTGGGATTGCTTTATTCTTTTAAGATGAGCATACATAGCAAAAACTTCCATCTTAGAACTGCTTTCAAAACCTGTGTTTTGGCTGGGGATTTAGCTCAGTGATTAGAATGCTTGCCTTGCAAGCACAAGGCTCTGAGTTCGATCCCTGGTACCACAAAAAACAAAAACAAAAACAAAAACAAAACAAAACAAAACAAAAACAAAAAAAACCCTATGTTTTATAGGTTTTGGTATGCTGGGTTTCCATTTTCATTTTATTACGGAGCTTTTAAATTTCTTCCGTAATTTCTTCTGTAACCCATTGACTATTCAAGAGTATTTAATTGCCATATGCTCACATATTTTCTGTGACTGTTTTTGCTGCTGAATTCTAATTTTGTTCTAATATGATCTAATCTTGTGTGGGATATTATTTCAATTCCTTTGTATTGATTTAAAGATGGTTTATGGCTGGAAATACGGTCTATTTTTGAGAAAATTCTGTGTGCTGCTGAGAAAAATGTGTATTCTGTTGTTGGATAAAATGCTCTGTATATAACTGTTCAGAACATTTGTTCCATTGTGTGGTTTAATCCTGACATTTTAAAATATTTTTTTCTGGTTGATGTGTGTTTGTGAAAGTGGGGTATTAAAGTCTTCTATTGTGAATTTATTGATATTTATCTGATCATTTATGTTCAAAAGTATTTGTTTTATGAAAGTGAGTGTACCATCATTGTGTCCATATAAGTTCCAATTGTTCTCTTCCTGTTGAATTGTTTCTTTTACCATCATTTTGTGACCTTCTTGTCTGTTCTGATCAGTTTTGGCTTAAAGTCCTGAAGTCTGAAAATAGAATAACTACTCCTGCTTGCTTTAGCTCTCCAGTAAAGGACTATCCTTTTCCATCCTTTTACCTTCAGCTTACATATTTTTGTATGACCAGGCAGGGTCGCACACACCTGTAATCCCAGCACTTGGGAGGCTGAGGCAGGAAGATCACTGTGACTTTGAGGCCAGCCTGGGCTACATAGTGAGTTCAAGGCCAGCCTGCACTACATAGTGAGACCTTGTCTCAAAAAAACCCGAAAACCAAAAAACATATTTTTGTGTGACTAAGGCGTATCTGTTGAAGGCAACATATGATTGTGGTTTTTTTTTTGTTTGTTTGTTTGTTGTGTTTTGTTTTTGTTTTTTAGTTTGTTTCAATCTACCATCTGTGTCTTTTGGTTAGGGTGTTAATGCCATTAACATTGAGTATTATCACTTTATTTACTGAATCCTGTTGCATTATCTTTCCAGTGTTGATTACTTTCTTATTTTTCTTCTCATTGGCTGGCTCTCTCAGTTAGATGTGTTCTTTCCTTTGAGCACTTTGGTGATAACAGCCTCCCTTTCTCTGTCTAGGATTCCCCTAAGTACTTTCTAAAATGCCAGTTTGGTGCACCTGAATTTCTTCAGGTTCTCTTTGTCATGGAAAGTTTTTATTTCTCCATCCATTTTGAAGGCTAATTTTACAGCGTATAAAAGTATGGGCTAACAATTATTTTCCTTTAATTCTTGAAAAACTTTACTACAAAATCTCTTGGCCTTTAAGGATTTTTTTAAATCTGTTATTCTGATAAGCTTGCCATTATAGGTTACTTGATTTTTTAAAAACAGTTTTAGTATTCTCTATCCGTGCTGAACTTCTGGAATTTTGACTATTACATGTTGCAGCAAACTTCTTTACTGGTTGTGGCTGTTAGGGTTCTATATACATCATTTATCTGAGTATTGAATTCTTACCCCAAATTTGGGTAAATTTCTGCTGTGATTTCAGTGATTAAATTTTTATACTTTTTGGTTTTATCTTCTAAATTTTCTGTAATTCCTACATATTCTTAAAAGTTTCATTTTGTGTGTTTCCAGTACATAATAATTACATCCTTGTGGGGAGTTGGTACACACACATAAGACATCTTAATTATTATTTTTTTTCATCTCTTATACACCCCTCACCTCTTGGTCCCTTTCACTTTTGCAAATGACTCATTTCCCTATTATCTACCTTTTATTTTGATCTTTATTTATATTTTGGTTTGCTTGTATAACAGACACCATGCAATATTTAAGCTTGTGTGTCTGATTTGCTTCTCTTAACTCCTAGGGGTGTTTTTGTTTGTTTGTTTTTGAGTCATCTAGCAGGTGTTAGATCCAACTTCCATGTTGTCTTGCTGTCTTTGCCTAGCACTGAGTACATGAGCTACTACATCAATCTTGCCTTCTACTTCTAACACTTTCACCTCTCATTGGTCATTCCTGTTGCTCTGAATTTCAATTGAATTTTTTGTATCCTGGATTCCTACTACATTTCTTTTAACACTCTCTAATTCTTTACTAAAGCAGTCACTCATACCTATCTTTTCTTGTTTAATTTAATCAGCACTATGTTTGTGTTTTCCTTAAGCTCAGTAAACATTTTATGCATTACATACTTTACCTGTTCATTTACCTCCTTTTTGAGCTTACTGAAGATCTTGTTTTGCTTACTTGTTTCTTCTTTGATTTATACAAATATTTTAACCATTTATATTTTGAGTTCTTTTCCTGTAAATGCCTTTATTTTAGTGTCGTGAGAAGAGTTTAGAGGTGTTAAGAGTTTTTGGAGACATCTTATTGTCTAGTTTACTCATGTTTTTATTGTCTTTGTGTGCTGAGGGTTTAAGACTGGTTAGGGTCGATGTATTAGTCAGTTTTTTCTAGAGTCATTGGTTTGCAAGAGAGCAGATTTAATACAGGTCATTTGCAAGTTATAACATTCACCCACAAGCCAAATGCAGGAGAGTGCAAAATATCTGTCTATGCACTGGAGACCCAAAATATCCAGTCAAGGGCTGGGAGCCCACAGCAATATCCCATGTACATCTGTGTCTGCACTAAAAGACTGGAAAATCTATGCTGAAGCCAGGATGTGATGCTCAAGGTGGAGATAAAGGCCAGAGCTCCCCCGAAGAGAACAGCAGCAATCCCTATGACAGCAAGGATCCGAGCTCCTCCTCTGAGGAGAACAGCTGAGTTTATTTCAGGCAACAGAACTTCTCCTGGGAAATCAGCCACCTGCAATCTTCCCCTCCAGTTCTCCTGTATGCTGTGTCAGCAATAATCCTCAGGTGGGTCTTCTATACCCAGAATTGCACCAACTCAGTTAAGCTGGGCATTCCTGCTCAAGTTGACCATAATCAATCCACCATGGTGGAACACTGTGGCTACTGTGGAGAACACTTTATTTAGTCTATGTCCCCCTGTGATGTGACCTTGGCTTTGGTTTTCTTTTTGTGTTTATCCACTTCTACAGTCTACTCAGTGTAATAGGATAGGTCACAGTCATGGCAAGTAGAAAACAATTATTGGTTATATCAGCACCTACCGAATCAATCACATATCAATCAATCATATATCAATTAAATCAATAATTAAAAACATTTTAAAACAATTTCACACTTTTTAAAATATCCTAGTGAGAAAATGGGATAGTCTGATGACAAGTAGCCTGCAGTGTAGAAGATGAGGGAAGGAGAAAGCAGAAGAAAAGGAAGAAAATAGTTAAGAAAGAGGTGAAAAAGAAAAGAGCAGAAAATGAAACAAAGAGGTAGGACTTTAGTGCTGTTAATTTTATATCTGGAATGTATAAGAGGAAAGTGTGTTTGAGAGATTACATATAAAGGTGGAGAAAAGGAAGAAGAGATAGGGAGGTATAATTGAAGACTGAGGGAAGCTGTAAAAGGGTCAGAACCAATTAATATGCTGATAGAAAGCTTGTATTTGTGCACTGTTTTTGGTGAGGGTTACCAGACATGACCATGAAAGATAGTATTTGAAATAAAATCAATATTTATTATTCTCTGTTTTACATACACTCCCCCCAGATGAAAGGATAAAAATGAAAACAGAAAAAAAATCCCACATATAAACAAAGACACAAAGGTAAAACTTTTTTTCAGTCCTGTTTATACTTAAGTCTGAATTCAACCAGTGTGCTCTCCCTCCTTTACTAAAAAAATGTTTCTTGTAGATGTCATGGGGAGAGAAGGCTCCAATCCTCTGTCATTGTGGATCCCCAAACTACTTCTCCTCCCCCGTGCAGGCAGAGCTCTGTTAGGTTTCAGCTGCACTCCTGTGAACACGAATGGCCAGAGGTTTTTGCTCTGTTCTATGGTCAGACACCTTTCACTGTTTCAAAGGGGATTAGGGCAGAGCAGAACTCATCAAGTACCCAGTCTTGTACTGATCTTCATAGAGGCTTCTTTGGTCCCTATCTCTCTCCCTCTGTGACCATTACTGTAGCTTCTTACAACTACTGCCCTCATGCCACTCTGGATGAATGTGCTGTGCAATACCCTCTGACCAATTCTCTCATTTCCAGCTCTGAGCCCATAACAAAATCTGTTCATGACTTTCATGGAATCTCTATGCAGCTCACAAATTCAGTGATGCCTACAGCTCAGTCATATGGAGCAGTGTCTGGGAGGCAGGGAAAGGGAACTCACACAGGCACTGAGCTCAGCAGCTTTTGGTGGATGGTCGGATGGATCTCATATGGACACTAAATTCTGCTGCAATTATAGATCAGGCAGGGAGTGGGATACTCCTGGGGACAGAGTTTGGCCACGTTTGAGGTGTCAGTGGGAGTATGCCCACTCTGGAATTGCTGCAGTGTCTCTCCTCAAACTTTGGATCACAGAAGTCTCACCCACTGTCTACTTCGGTCTGGTTCCTGGTCCCAATACAAAACCATGGCCTTGTTTCTTTCCATAGCTAAGGTTCATGGGTCATAACTCAATCTTTTCCCTCGGAATAATTTTCGAGCCCATCCCTTCCATACTGCCCTCATATGAGAAAGCTATTACCTGCAAATATTTTACTTACTGGGCTCCATTTTCTAGTAAGAAGAGAACCGGAACACGTAGGCTCTGGGCAGTGACTGCCCAGTTGGGTGCTGGACACAGCAGCACCACTGCTGCTGCTGTACTCAGGGTCGTCCATGAAATAGTTAGATACTTTCCCAAAGTGGCGTATTTTCCAGACCTGAGCTGTAAGCAATGCTGTAACTGACCGATGACCCATTTCTTTCTCTAAACACTCCTAGTACTGGAATTCATCTGGTGACTTTCACGTTGAAGTTGCCTTCCTGTGTACGGGTCCAGGAACATGTCACCTTTCTAGTTCTAGTATTCTTTTTTTCTTCAAGGCTTTTTGTTGGTGCTTTTAGGCAAAACAACCCATCAATTGATTATATTAATGTTGAAATCAAGGCCATGAGTGACACACCTTTCCAACAAAATATAAATGCAGCTAAGGTAGAAGTAACATGGACTTTTGGGTTTTTGAGGAGTTAGGCTTGCCTGGGCCAGAGCGTATCTGAGGAAGGGAACAAAGGAATAGTAGATAAATTCTTGCTATTTAATGCTAATCTTTACTAAAGGAAGCAAGGCTCCTGAGAGAAATGGTTTATCTCGTGGCTGAGGCAAAGGATATATATATAACATGAGCCTGTAACATCTTGTGCCGTATGTTAAAGAAGTGCTCAAAAACAAAATGATGGGGATATGTAAAATGGATTTAGGAATCAGTGTAAAAAAGGCCCCCCAATGGTCAGAGCTGGGAATAATTTTTCAGCAAAATAAATAATATAGTATTGTAGTATAATCCTGAGTATAAAGTAAAAAATACATGAGTCCAAACTTACGTTAGTAAATTATTAAATAAATAAATATGTGAACAAGTAAGTAAAAGGGGAGAGACAAATCTCCTAGGTAAAATTTGTGTTGATATAATAGGTGCAATTTAATTCTAATCCTTCAAATGGGGACTCGATTTAGTGATTTAACCCAAAAGAACAGTCTATGGGAAGAGGGTGAAAAGTTATTATACTAGATAAAGCTGGCACAGACTACCTGAGCCAGGCTATGAAGGCTAATTTTCAGTGATAAGGTATGTTGATCATAGGTACTCCTCATATGATGAGTTGAAAATATCAGTTCACCTTGTGATCTTAATCCTAAAACTCATAGCCTCAGTCGAACTTTGAGAAAAGTATCAGAAAAAAATTAATAGCGTTTCTGCAAAATATCAAGTAAGATAAAACTGCCAAGGCCATGAAGAGAAAGCAGCAAAGTCTGAGAAACCGTCACAGAACAATGAAAGTTTAAGTGAAATGATTACTAAGTGCAGTGCAGGATCCACAAACAGAAAAAGAATATTGATGAAAAAAGCAGTGATTCCTCAATAGTCATAAATTTGATTAATAGTAAAATATCAGTCATTTTCTTACTTGTGACAAATGGACCACAGCAAGGTGACATGCTAATAACAGATGAAAATGGGTGAAAATTAAATGGGAATTCTCTTCACTGCCTTTGCAGTTTTTCTGGAAATCTAAAATTATTCCAAAATGAAAAGTTTATTTAAAAATAAATCATAAGGAAATCACCAAAACAAATAGACCATGGGTCATAAACTTTATATATCTCATTATTGTCACTTACGTATTATCTATAAATAGTAACTCTTCTTAATGTTATGTATACTCAATTCCTAAAAAGGATGATGAAATTCTTAGACGATGGATGTCAGGATTTGAAAGAAAGAGAGAGACAGAGAGGCAAAAGACAGAGAAGACAAAGAATGAGAATTAGAGGATGGAGACTGGGGGAATCACTTGCCTTTGGAATAATATTAGAATTGTGACATATCTTTTCAGAATGAAGGGAAGAGAAAGGAGAACAAGGGATGGTGTTGGTTCATAGAAGTAGGAAAAAATAACTGCTTAATAAAGCTACAAAGGAAAGCCAATCAAGTAGACTTTTGTCTGTGACATCAGACATTTAAAGAAATGATCACAGATTTACCATGAGTTGAAATGATTGACATCTTGGAAATTATTTTAAGTTCCATGTAGCCATGTAATTACTATGTCTTGTGGACACTGAGGCATATTTAGATTTGTGATGATTTATGAGAGAGAGAGAGAAAGGCAAAATTGTTAGACTACCATCTGGGGGAAAAAATCTCTGAAATAAATGTCTGCATTATTTAACAGCAGGGACAGTGGTGTTAGGAAAACACGTGATTGAGATAGTACCAAAAGATATTGGCAGAGCATTTGAATTACGGAATAATGCAAAAGAGAGAATAGAGGTAAGCAGAGGCCAGATCTTCTTTTGGAGTTAGGATTGTGGAAATGCTGAATAGTTTTTCATGTTTCAGTATGATTCACAACATTAACAAGCATGTTTTCTAGCCTGCTTTCAGATTTGGGAATCAGCAGCGGAATGTAGAGATAACAGTTGTTTTACCTTTGCCAGAAGTAATAGTCTTAAGTACGCAAATTGTCTAGCAACACCAAAAAAAGTATGACAAATTTGGTGGGAAGCAAAATAGTGTCTGCTAAGAAAATATTTTATCTAAATTTTATCGATGATGTGAGCAATCTGCCTCAACTTTTGATGCTACATAGACTAGTTGTACCAGAGTCACGATTGGGCCCAGAGCAGAATGAGCTCAGAACTCACACATTCAGTGTGCTATTTCTAAACAATTATGGAGTGGCTGAAAATATAAATCAGTAAGTTCAGTGATATACTCTGGATTATCTGCCATGTTATTAAGTGTACATTTCAGGCAGTTTATGTTTTTTGTTATGCTATTTCTACACAGAATTATTTTTTCTACTTTCAATTGAATAGAAAAGCAGATTATATTCTCTTCTCATCCCTGGAGCGCCTGATTGTTCAAAGCAAATTCCTGGTCAAGGCACTACAGTTGGTGATAGCATGTCTAAACTGATGAAACTCTACTCATGTGGAAAGAGTCAGAGCATGGGTCTTGCAAATATAGAATCAGACCCATCACAGAAACTTTTCTTAAGATTGAGCAGAGTGTATTGAGTGCTGCAAATATGAGAAAAGGAACATTCTGGTAAAACTTATTAGTGGTTACAATAGAAAGAAATTAAAGTGGGAATGACAGGGAAAAGGAAAGGAAAAATGAAATCAGAGGTTAAAGAGAAAAACAGATCTGTGAGGATTCAAACGGGTCAAAGCGGAAGGAACGAACTGACCTGTTATTGATGGAGCCAAGTGATAATGTTGAAGTGAAGGCATGAAGATGGAGCCAAGTGTGAAAGGGCCCAGATATAGCCCTGTTGGCCACAATCCTCCGAGGATATTCTGAGCTACTCCGAGGATGTTTCACCTTAAAATTGCAACCATTTTCATTTGAAATTATCTTTAGGTCAAGTTTTGAGGAAAGTATTTAAAATATGCAATTGAGAACAAATTGCAAAAGTATTTTGAAGGTTTTGTCTTACACCCTGCCTGGTTTGGTACTGGTTGAATTTCACAGTGTGTGTATTTCCTTACTGCTTGTCTCATGTTCCCAAATTGTAAGACTGTTTATTGAATATGTTGCAAGGTAAAGGAATTGCAACAATTTGAGAGTTGAAATTGTGTCATCAAAGCTTCTATCCCCTCTTCCAGCTACAAAAAGAGTATGAATTACCAGATAAAGTACTGTAGGATTTGTAGATCAGTTCAAATATAATAATGTTTGAAATTGTACTGAATTTACTGGAGCTATTTCTTTCAATTTTGGAGCTTTACATAACCCTTTCCTGCATGCATTATAATTGCCCTTATAGATAGATTCATAAGTTACTCATGGTATACAGAATACATAGAAGGCTGACTGCACAGTATGGGTCCAAGTCCTGAGTATTCAAATACCAGAAGATGGCTGGAATACAATCTGTGCCAAGGCAATCAGCATCCAGGTTTATTCAGTACTAAATTTGAACATCTAGTGAGAATTGGGGAAATCTTTTTAAGTTATACACTTCTAAACTTAGTAACCTAGTATCTTCCACTTTATTTCCTTCTCTTTCATATACTTTGATACATAACATTAGCTTCCTAGAGCAATTTGTCTTTAATATACCGAGCCCACATTTCCGAAATACAATGAGCCAAATTTACTGTTGCAAGAATTGTGTACATATGTCTTTTATATAAGGAGGAAAAAATCTTGGTTTTGAGCTAAGTTTCTTTGTTGCCAACAAAGGATAGGAGATATTGAATATATTAATAACTAAAGTAGACTAATTTTCTAGTCTTTCTTTGTTTAAAATTTTCTCTCCAAAAGTAGGTGATACAGCTCCATGAATTTACATAGTTTGCTTAGTATTGTTAAAGGTATACCAATTACTCTGCTGAATGATGTTGGAAACCACACTAATGGCTTTGGGCCCTCAGCAAACTATATGTATTATGGTAAGAGGTTCATGGGGATGCTTCTTATCCCTGGGGAAGGCCCCAGAATTTTAGATTATCACAGACTGCTTTCAGTGGTGTTCTCATGAGGAGTGGTTAGAGGTCTATTCCCATTTTCTGTTGGCTCTTTGTCTTGAATTCAATTTGCTGCAGATAATTTCTGAAGGGACCCAGGTTACTGAGATCTTATTTACAAATTTTCATGAAATTGTAGAAGTTCTTGTTCACTGGCAAATCACCAGATTAAGAAGTCGAGGGTTGAAGGAAGTTGTTTTTGTCAGAGAAAAAGCAAAACTAAACTTTAAAAAATTTAACTTTAACTTCTAAAATTCTTATAAAATTATCATCCACAGACCACTCTCATTGACAATTTTTACTTTGGACCTTACATATCGAGAAGTAAATGAGCCAAGAAAATACACCCACATGTTCCTGAGGATTTCTGTTTTTCAAGGGAAATTTTTATATTACAACTACATCTGGTATTTTGCTGATAGAATTTAGAATAAGACTTAGAGTTTTCAAAATGTGTTTTAGTTTTACTAATTAGACAGCTCAATCTCTTTACCTTCACCGAGATAAACTATTTCAGTCAAATGGCCAAAGGTAGGCAGTGGAAATTTTCCAAATGTAGGATTACAAAGACTCTTTTATATGGTGTATTAAACAGGTACAAATAGAAATATATTGTAAAAGTAAACCCATTTATATTAGTCAGTGTTCACTAGAATAAAATATTTAATATAATTTTACATATATATATATTATTTTTACAAGGTGGGTTTACAATGGCCACCTGCAGTGTTAGGTTTAGAAGGATACAAAGGGGCTGGAGAGGCCAACTATCAAGCAAAGGTGGAAGACCCGGATCTCACTGCAGAGTCCCTTTGGTAGCCCAAGTGTCTGTGTCGGAAAGCTGAAGAGTCTGTGCTGGAAGCATGCAGACTGGCATCCCAAGACGATGGTGAAGACTGGAGTTCCTCTACAGAGAACAAAGAGAGTTTCCTTCTTAGTTCCCATTTTCATTCTACTTGGCTAAAAGCATATTGGCTGGTACCACTCACTCTCAGGGTGGTTCTTCTGTCTTCAGTAAATCCATGCAGGCACACCCAGAGCTGTGCTAATCCCATCCAGTGGGGAGTTTCTTACTCAAGGTGATACAACAGGTAACTATCACACCACTCAGTGTAAGATTCCCCTGGAGCTGATGCTTTTAGTTTGTCAGCCTCTTAAAAGTATTTCAGTATTGGTTCAGTCAATCTTTTTCTGTTTGATTATACATATTGTTAGCCCACTGAGTATGAAACAATGAAAAATGATTGCTGTGTACTCTCTCTTTATATTAAATATATATTAGTGTACACATATTTATTGTTTCTGTGCTGTAATAATAAATTTAATTTTGCAATTTAACTCAATTATATTTTATAATATGCAGTTAATAAAAATGACATCTTAATTATATTAAAATATGAATAGCAAGTGGTATATGATGTCTATAGTCTACACAGACAAAACTTCAGAGTTTACTGAAACAGATAATGCATAATGAAACAGGAGAATCAACGGTGGCCAGAAAAAAACTATCAGTGGTCTATTAGGGAGATGGTTTGGAATGTTACTTCATTTTCTTTTTTCCTTTGGCCCTATGTTTCTTCTGAGGTATATTGGTCAAATAATCTCACCTTGTTGAATGTAATATATTTTGCAAATATAATATATATTATCTTTTATATTGGTACTATGAATAAATTGTGGGAAACAGCCCACACTATTTTTCAATCTTTATTTTTATTTTTTAGTATACATTTACAGTAGATAATGATTACATTCCTCATGGGGAATTGGTACGCATACATTACACAATGAAATTCTTGTCATTTCCTTTCCCTCACCACTCCTCCACCTCCCTCTATCTCTTGTTTTCTTTCCCTTTTGCAAAAGATCTACCTCCTTATTTCTATTATCTGTCTTTTATTTATGTTTTGGGTTTCTCATATAAGAGAAACTATGCATTGTACTACAGCAATACAAGCATACCAATGTTTGTAGCAGCAAAGTTTGTAATGGCTAAATCCTGGAAGCAGCCCCTATACCCAAAAACAGATGATCAGATAAACAAAATGTGGTCTCTATATATAATAGAATACTACTCTGCTATAAAGAATGACAAATTTGAGGCATTTGTAGGAAACTGGATGCACCTGGAAAACATAATACTGAGAGAAATAAATCAGACACACAACCTTACATACTGTATGGTATCGCTCATTTGAGTGAGGCAAAATACAAGCAAAGAAAATGATAAAGGATGGTTAGAAATGGACAAGGGGACAGATCTCGTCCAATAGGGAAATGGTCCAAGGAAACAAGGATAAGGCAGGCGTAAGGAGGGGAAGGGGAAGTGAGAGGAATAAAGATGTGCCCTGTACAAGATCCTAATAATTCCAATCAATGTAAATGTATGTCATGATGTGTGCTAAGACAAAATCAACAAGTATATAAGTTGATAGGGGAATTGGAGGTAGGCAGAGGGGGAGGGAAGGGGAAGGGAATTAGAAAAAGCTGTAATTTGTATATGTAACCACTCCCCAAGATGGTTGTAAACTGCTAGAATTGCAAACATGTACTAATTTAAAAAATCAATTTATACTTTAAAAAAAGAAACCATGCAATATTGTATTTAAGCCTATGTGTCTAATTTACTTCACTTACCCTTGTGGTCTCAAGGTGCATCCATTCTCCTGCAAATGACTCGAGTTTGCCCTTCCTCACAGCAGAGCAGTACTGTATTGTGTATAAGTACAACAATGTCTTTATTCATCTGTTAGTGGACATATAGGCTACTTTCAAGATTTAACTATTATGAATTGTGCTGCTATAAACGTAGGTATGTATGTATCACTGTAGTATGATGTCTTTTACTCTTTTGGGAGATACCTGGAAAAGGAATAGCTAGGCCCAAGGAAATTTCTATTATTGTTTTTTTTTTTTTTTTTGAGAAATCTTCATCCTGATTTCAATAATAGTTGTACTAGTTTATGTTCCCCATAACAATGTATAAGGGTTCCTTCTTCCCTGCAGCCTCTCCAGCATTTGCTATTATTTGATTTCTTGATGACAATCATTCTTTCTGGAGTGATGGTGCTGCAGCCCACACGGCCGAGCTGACCAGGGCAGAGGAGTGGTGGGGGTGAAAGAAGAGATTCACACAGCATAGCTGGGGCTGGGTGGTGCCATCAGCCTGATGAGTGGAATGAGTGCCCCTGCAAAGTGCAATCTTTATTTATAGATCTTGGTGCAATCATCACTCATAAGCTTCAACAGGGCATAATATAAGGGGAACGTGCTGAGTCATCTGAAACAAAGGTAAACAACTTGCAAAACATGATCAGAAGGCCACCTTAGCTTGTGGTATTATCAGGAGCTAGCAACACAGGGAAATGGGTACAGAATAAGCTTTTGACCTGGGGCCCAGCCAGCCAGGCCTGTTATTCTGCAAACCCAGTACAAACAAGCTTTCTTGCCTTAGGACCCTGTCCACTAAGGTTACAGGCAAGGAACCAAGGATTGTTTCCTTAAAATGCTCCCTATCTAACCAGGCATTATACCTAATGCCAAAGTCTTTCTATGATGGCCCACCGGTGGGTGCAAAGTTGTTGTTGGCTCCCGACAAGATGGATTCTCAGGGTTGTTTTAGTTTGAGCTGGAAATTAGGAGCTCATGTTCAATACTATTTCTTTAATGCTGAATTAGGTGCCTTTCCATTTTACAGCAATTCATACTTAAGTGTGACTTCTGTCCCTTTCAGGGCACAGTCAATATTTCCTTCTACTGATTACAGCTAAGAAGCAGTAGCTAAGGATTTTAACCAGCATGATAATTTGATTTAGAGGTCTGTGTTTGTTAAGGGATTTAATGCAATAAATAGTTTAGCTAACTTTCCATTATTTATAGACATCTTAGAGTTAGAGGGGACTTGAGAGCTCATTTTGTCCCCCTTGTATCCATGCCAGCACCTTTTCTGTCTTTAGATAGCACCAAAATATAGGCAACTGGTTTGTTTATTTAAAGATTCTTAGCCAAAGAAATTTCTGACTCTCATCATTTCTGAAGTCAACAATTCTTGTTTTCAGGAAATTTTTCTTCATGCCGGAAAAACTGGCCAAGTTGCTGATAAGTACAGCTTTTTCTATGCTGTAGTAGTTATGGGGAACTGTTACTTTGCTACGGAAAACAAAATAAAACAAGAAACCAGCAAATAATTATGAAACTACCTATAGCCCTCTCTTCTCTATGTAGAAGAGTTTCAATTGTTCTCTAGACCTTATTTGAATATATTTTAGTCACATTTGTTACTGGCTTTGATATCTTTTTAAAATTATGTATTCCAATATTGGACAAAGTGCTGTAATATTAATACATGCATAGGAAGGAATCACATCTCAAAATCTCAGTTCCTCAGTATACTATTCTACTTAGGCCAGCCGTAAATTGCTGAAATCCAAATGTATGGAAGACAAAGTAGTTTCTGTCAGTGTTATTCCTTGCTTCAGTCCTGTTAAACTCCAAATCTGGCCAAGTCTGGAATTTTTCCATTTCTATTTGTTTTAAATTGCTTCAGTAAAGAAGAATTTGTTCTACACGTTTTCTTCAATTATCCCATTTTGTACAATGTTCAAGTAATTCCTCATTGTCTGCCAAGTCAATGAGTCAACAAGAATTTATTAAACTCCAAATTATGTTTGTGGCACTATGCTCCATGCATCGCCATACCGGCTTAAATTTGTGTAGCCACCATCTCGTGGCTCGAGTTTGCCTTCTAGTCTTGGCAAATTTTGAGTCAAACCTGCTACTGGCATTAGCTTGCATTGTGGAGATGTAAGAGTATGTATAAAATTCAACACTTTGTTTTTCTACATCTCTGTGAAAAGTGAAGCATTGTTTATTCATTGATTTGCTCATTATTTACTCAACAAGTACTTACAAAACATATACTGTATTCTAGGTGCTATGTCTCATGGCAAAGGAAATCAGGAGGCATTTGTTCACAGAGCTTTCATTTCACTGTATGAGGAAGACATTATTGAGAGACTCATAAAAATACATGTATTGTCACAAGAATGAAAAATGTTGTAAATTAGAGGTGAAAGGTGTAATAGAAAAATTGGAGCAAGCCTATCGAGAAGGGAAAGGAAAGATTCCCTGATTTTTAAAAAAAACAAACAAACAGATGATTTGAAAGCAGAAGGAAGATCGTGGGACCAATAGATTAACTCGAACCCCCACAATGTTATTATACTTGCTTCTAAAAGCTATTATTAGATTTTGGGGAAAGATGATGGGGGTCAAGTATGGAAAGGTAGAAGGAGAATGACAGTGGTATGAAATAACGCAAGTGGAGTGAAAATGGAAGCCCCGAAAGTGAGTAGCAGATGTTTAGACAAATTAATACTTAAAAAGGAAAAAAAATATGTATAGGAAAAAAAGGAAAAAATCATCTGCCTCTGCTTTTCAAGCTGAAGAGGAGGAAGCAATTAGTCACTAGTAGACAGGCATGAAGATTATGACCAGTACTTTTGCCTAGAAGATGATTTTGTGACATCTTTATTACTTCCCTCTTAAGTGGTGATCTTTTATATAGGTGGTGACCCTCTTAAGAGGCTCCTTAGGGAATGTGCTTTACGGTAGTGGGATGATCCCATTTTTCCTAATAGGTAGAATCCAATAGGACGCTGGATTTATAGGTGAGAGCTAAAGATAAAATATTGCAGAGCACATACAATAATTATGTAGTATGCCATAGACCGTTATAACCGCCTTTAAGAAATAAATGACTAAACATGAATCTCAGCACATTACATTTTAAAACTGTAGCATTACTAGGTCAAGAAGACACTGAAAAGTTGCTCCTTTATTAAAGCGAGAATCTAAAGTAAAATAGTGTATAATACCAACAGCAAATTGTCACAAATTGTCTACCATCTTCTGAAATGGTAGAGCCTGAGAGAGGGGACATGACAAATCTGAATACAGCTGAAAAAATGAGGCCAAATTCATTAGTCAAGTTTTAGAGTGCTTGTGAAGCATGAATAAGGGAAAATACAGTTTGGGCATCACACAGATGTAATCCAAAACTGTGGCACAGAAAAGGGTGGTAGATTATTTTGTAAAATACTGGGAAAATTTCAACTTTTTTCTTTTTTTTTTTTTTACTTTAGCGGAGATTAATTTATATTTTCTCAACCTGTATACCTTTGTTATTTAATTGCAAGCTATATCATTGTTTTTAAATTGTTTTTTGAGAACATAATATTAAGTGAAATAAATCAGACACACAAGCTTAAATTTCCCATGGTTTCTCTAATATAAGAAGTCCAGAATATAAATAAAGAGCAAAATAAAAGACAGATAATAAGAAATAGGGATACAGAAAAAGGGAAGGGGACCAAAAGATGGAGCAGCAGGCAAGGGAGAGGGGATGAAAACAGAATTAAGACGCGTCGTGTACTTGTACCAACCCCCCAGGAGGAATGTAATTGTTATATACGTCAAACATGTACTGATAAAAAAAGAAAATTTAAAAAGTATTTTGTTTCATTTTAAAATTAATGTTTAATTTTAAACATTGTATTTAAACCTCATTTGTATTGATTTTTATGTTAAAAGTACATATAGTTTGAAGTACTCATTTGTATATGCCCCACAATCTAGTATAATGATTCAAAGCATTGATTCTTGAGTCAGGCTTGCTTAGGTTTGATTCTTGCTTGTATTACTTACTGGTTGTATGACTTCAGCATATCATGTGAGCTACTTCCACGATTTGTTTGCGTCTATTAATGTTCATAATGCAAGGTTCCTTGGTATCTGTGAAATTTGCAACTCAAATGTTCTTAAGCTGAGGACTTACCGTGCTCTGAATATTTACATAGAAACTATTTTGTGAACATTTAAAAATTCTCTTAGGTATATAATTATGGATGGAATTGCTGGGTTAAATGGTAACTCTATGTTTAATTTTCTAAGAAACTGCTAAACAATTTTGCACAATGAATGCATATTTTTACAATACTACCAGCAGTGTATAGTGATTCCATTTTCTTCTCATTGTCTTCAGTGCTTGTTATTGTCTGTTTCTTTGATTATAGCCATTCTAGTGATTCTGAAGTCGTACCAAATCTGCATATCTCCAGTGACTAATGATGTTGAGCGGCTTTTTGTATAATATTGACTAATTGTGTATTTTCTTTAAGAGAAAGTATTATTTAGATTGTCTTCATTTTTAATTTGGGTTATTTTTGTTTTTACAAAGGAATCTTAAAGTGTTCTTTATTTTTGATGCTAGCACATTATCATATGATTTGCACATATTTTACCCATGCTATTATTTATTTTTGGGTTGTCATCATAGTATTTTCTGAATCACAAAACTGGGTGAAGTTGATTAAACTTATTTTGTCTATTTTTCTTTGTTTGTGGTTGCAGTGTTACATCTATAAAACTATTGCCAAATCCAAGATCATGTGAAGGCTTCCTCCTATGATTTCTTCTAAGATTCTTTTTAGTTTTAGCACTTGCATTTATTGTTTGGTACATTTGGAGTCAATTTTTGTTTCTGGTGTGAAGTAGGGGTCTACCTATATTCCTTCGTATGTGGGTATGCTGTTGTGCCGACATTTTTACTTGAAAAGAGAATTCTTTCCGCATTGAGTTGTTTTGGCACCCTTGTCTAAAAATGTTGACCATGATTGTAACAGTGTATTTCTGGATTTTCAATATACAGTATTCCACTAATTTGTATTCATGTCCTAATGACAATACCATATTGTCACTGTAACTTCAGTGATTTAGTAAGTTTTAAATTCATAAGTGTAAGATCTCCAAATTTGTTCATCTTTTTCAAGATTTTTTTGATTATTTAAGTATCCTTACATTACCATTACGGATTTTAGGATCGGCTTGCTGATTTCTGCATTAACCCAGCTGAGATGTTGATAGGGATCACATTGAGTCTGTAGATCAATTTGGAAAAACTGGCAGGCTTTCAGTCCTTCAACACAATATGTCTTTTCACGTACCTAGATTTTTCACTTCTTTTAGTGTTATTTGGATTTTCAGTATATAAGTTTCGTACTTCTTTTGTTGAATTTATCCCTAAATATTTTATTTTTCCCATTGTTGCTATAAATGGAATTGTTTTTAATTTATTGTTGAGTTGAGTTGTTCCTTGCTAATGTAGGTAAAAGCAATTGATTTTAATATTGCTATTGTATCCTTCAAAATTATGTAATTCACTTACTAGTTCTAACACTATTATTTATTTGTCTATTTGTTTTTGGTGTGTTTTCAGTAGGATTTTCTAAACACAAGATCGTGTCAACTTAAATAGAGATAATTTTAATTCTTCAAATCCATCTTTTAGTTTTTTTTCTTGCCTAATTACTTTGAGTGAATCATCCACTACAATGTGGAAAAGAATTGGCAAGAGTGAATATCTTTGTATTGATCTGCTTCTATGGAGACAATATTAATGTTTTCAATGCTAAAAACGATGTTATCTCTATTTTTGTAGATGATTTTTATCTGGTTGCAAACATTCTCTTCTAGTCCTAGTTTGTTTAG
>PVJO010026305.1:0-21321 GCA_004026905.1 Hystrix cristata
AAAAAAAAAAAAGTAAAATGGTAGTTATGAAACTTCTTCAAACTTTTAAAGTATATTTATTTAAAAGTTGAACAGAGTTACAAGGTGTTTAAATATTTCTATTACTATATTTAGTCACTATATTTAAATAGTTCAGTGGCTTTGTAATAAATTCTTTTGGGGGGTGCTGGGGATTAAACTCATGGTCTTGTGCTTACTAGGCAAGCGCTCTACCACTAAGCTAAATCCCCAACCCATAAATTCTAAGGTAAAATCCAAATTTGTTTTGCAGTACTCAAAAGGCTCTGTATGATCCTACATGTACTTATGTTACTGGCCTTTTCTCAACTTCAAGCTCTGAGGAAATGTGGTACTCTGCTACTAGATTGTCATTATATTAGAAAGGGAAACATTGTAAAATACTATAAGCCTCCAGTATTCAAACTGGGGCTTTTGGGTAAAATTCAAGTAACATTTTGATAGTTAAGAAAACATGATCTAGGTAAGTTTTATTATGATTGTTTTGCCATTATTGTGAATATAGGTAAAATATTATCAATTTCATATAGATGGTAGAGATATAGATATATAATTGGTTAAGGTAATGAACAATTAAAATATAAGCCAGAATTATTTATGAGTTGTTCAGTTATTAATAGTAAAAATAGTATATTGAGCTTCTAATTGCATTGCTCATCGGACTCTTTCAATATAGAATGCTGGTATTTTCTAAATGAAACAATTTGAACACATCTTAAAGTATCTCTTCCTCTATATTCAAGGTTCTAAATAATTATAATGGTACCTATTGCTTCTGTTATTACAAGTTTACAAAGCAATGGAAATATTGCTTGTACTTGGCCTTTATATTCAACCTTAGATTTCTTTTTGTATGTGACTGTGTCTATCCATGGAAAATGCTTTATTTTCCTGACTAATCTATGTAATTGCAGTAAAATTTCTGCAAGAAAAATTATTTTGCTTCGAGGACAAGCAATTTCAGGAGTTTAGTCATTTTTCTCTCATTTTTCAATCTAGGAAAAAAATTTTAAAATACTACAACAATATTTTGCTTTGATAGATTGAAGCTTCAAATGTTTCAATTAGATGTGGGCTGCAAAAATAATATTTCTTAAAAAAAGAAAGCAATATAATTAACTGAGTACACAGCTATGATTTTTTTTTTCAAATTCTAATAGTATCTCCATAAAATTTTTCATGTTCTGGTTTAAGCATTCATTATTGAGACAAATGAATTTTTAATTCTTATGATTAAAGGGGCAATAGCCATGATAGCTTTGTTGAAAGCAGAAGCATGTTAATATTTTAGCTTTCCATTTGCTTTCATGAAACCTAACAGAAAATGTGTCTAGGTGTTGTCTTCAAGTGATAAGTTCAGCATGGTATAAAAAAGTGATACTAGGATTTCCAACTAAGGTCATCTGGAGTTAGGGCATCCTGAGAAATGACTCTGGATGGATTCTTATTCTCAAGTGTTAACAGTTCTTATTTTCTTTTTATACTTTGATGAATATTATTGTGAAAAAGAAATTATGCCCTATGAAAAGAGATGCAGAATTACAAGTTCCTCAGTACCCTTTTGCAAGTATTTTAGAGTAGCCTGACTGAAATGATACAGTTTGGTTCTATTTTCTAAGAAATATAACACAAAATGCAGTGGAAATGGACTTCTGAAGTTTTCTGCGTCATGCATATGAAACGTAATGGCTAAGATCGTTGGTATACCTGGCTCAAAGTATGTTGTTATGGTTTATATCTAGATGTCCACCCAAATCCTCAGATACTCATAGTTGTGGCTTTAGGGAAGTGATTGGATCATGGGGTCATGATACTCATAGTGGATTAGTCTACTGATGAGTTGATAGTTGACTTGCTGTTAGGAGGTGAGATCTGCTCAGAGAAGGGTGTGTCACTGGAATATGGCCTGGAAGGCTACATCTCTCCTCTGCTCCATCTCTCTGCTTCCTACCACCATGCTGAGAGCTCTGTCTCCTCTGCCATGCCGCCCTGCCTTGGAGCCAGTAGACTATTGACTGAAACCTCTACAACCTATGAGCCAATATAAACCTCTCCTTTAAATTGTGGGTGTTGGGTATTGTGTCTCGGTGATGAGAAAATAACTAAGACATATGTCTTCAATAAAGATGGTTGAGTGAATTAGTTATCTGAATAAATGTATACCCTGCTTTATCAACTATATATCCTTTTTGTCTCCCCACTGTCCTTGACTAAATCATTTGAAATGTGTTATCATTCACTTTTTCTCTTTTAAATATTTTATAAAAGGTAACATTCTATCATTGTAGAAAATTTAGAGATACATACAATATAAAGACAGAAAAATATCTACAGTCTCAATATCCAGAGGCAATCGCCATTAACATTTTTGTTTACTTTTCTCTACCTCATATTTCTATGCATATTGTACAGTTTTCGTTTTATACTATATACACAGTTGTGTATGCTAGTTTTTCACTTAACTTTGTAAGCATTTTCATAATAATGAAACTCTTCAAAATTTCCTTTTTAGTGGTTCCATATTGTTATAAAATGAATGTATGATAATTCTCTCTGTCAGTGCCTTAAATTTAACATTGAATCTGTTTCTACTTTTTTGTTACTATAAATAATGCTGTGGTAAACATTTTTCTGTATAAAATGCATATACTTATAAATCAGTGCAACTCAATTTTAGAAGGGATACAGAAAGTAAATGAAGTGAAATATGAATTATTTACTACTTACCAGTTACAAAGCATGATTTACCTGGATCAACTCAAAGCATAAAATCTGTAATTGCTATATATACAGAGTCCACCAAAAATGTATACATCAGGAAAAGAAAAGCCTTATATAAATATTTTAATACTAAATGTATTGAGGCATCATGAGATTGATAGAAATTACCTTTGTCCTCTACAATTACAAGATGTGCTCAAAGTGGTTGCCATTAATTTCCAGACATTTATTAATACAGCAAACTGTTGGTATACATATTTTGTCAGACTCTGTGGATAGACAGATAGGCAGATAGATGCATTTTAAACAATCATTTTTGGTATCTGTAATATTCTGATTCAGAGTACAAAGAACTGTTTAGTGTAGAAAAGAGCCCCACAATAAATTAACTATTAGGCTGAGCCATATAAAATTGTAGGTTTTTGACCTATAAAAATGCATTTCACATAATTCATCCTAGCATAGTACATTATGATAAAGGTTAATACTGAAGCAAGTATACTGTGATATGGGAACGCAGATGTATAAGTGATTAGTTTTTCTAAAGAGCCATAACACAGATTATTGCAGCTTATCCAATAAAAATAAGCTTAAATGAGAATCTTTTGTATCTGTACAGGTGTACATTAGAAAGATGCCAGGCCAGACTCAGGCATTAGATTTATAATATTCTTTGGCATTGTAGCAGAGTAACACTTCACCTCTCTGAAATTTATACCAGCAGCCCTACCTACCTGTAAATGCCATCCATGTCTTCAAAATGTGGCTATAAACTTATAATTAAACAAAACCAAAAATATCCCTTAATAGGCAAAAGGAATGTGACCGAGTCTCTAAGCGACAGCATGTGGATTTTCATTGGAAGAGCAGCTCCTGGGCCTTTCACTCAAAATTGGTTTACTGTTATTTTATTTTATTTTTTATTTGCTTGGTTTTTGTTTGGGTTTGATTTTTTGAGACAGGGTCTCACTATGAAGTTCAGGCTGGCCTTGAACTCACTACGTAGCCTAGGCTGTCCTCAAACTTGCAGCAATCCTCCTGCCTCACCCTCCTCAGTGCTCGGATTACATGCATGCACCACCACACGAAAGAGGAAGTCCCTGGAGGTTTCAATAGAGGAAGGAAAAACTGTAGGAACATTAACCTTTAGAAGAAGAACAAAGGAAATCTGTCTCTACCACAGAAATGATTAGGATAGAAGATAATTGGTGTCTAGAAGGCAAGATGAAACTTGGGCTATAGACTCATTTTTACAGCAAGGTAGAAATGAAGATCATCCTTTAAGGGTCTCTCTCATGTTCTACCGACTGAGCTAGCCAGCTACCTGGTCATCCTTTAAGGATGAGGAAAGGAAGGTAGAATTTTAAACTGGGGAAGTTTGGACACACTTGGGAAGTAAGCCAGGGAACACACAATAGACACAACCATATGGAATTTTGTCCGTTCTCGACCACAGTTTGATTCCTTGTGGCTAAGGAAATTGTCTGGGAGTGGGGAATCCCCTGTTTTTGGAGCAGCCTAGTGAGGGCAGTAAGTCTGTGCATGGTTGAATGGAATGGATATGATAAAATAGAAGTGAAAAATTCTTTTTGATCAGAGAATTGGGAATCTTGGATTAATTTTCCACCTTTACTAACATGTAGCTTGTATGACCTCAGATAGAACCTGTGGATTATCAGTTAATTGACTTGTGAAAGGAGAAAGCCACATTGGTTTTTCTCTAATTTATTTTAATTCCAGGATTTATGACCCAGAAGGGCTGATATAGAATCTAGGGGAACAAGAAAGGAGTCGATTGAAATGCCAGGGTTAGGAAGTGTTGAGAAGGCCCAGGAGGATGAGATGCAGATTCAATAAAGATAATGCTGGATGAGGAAATTCATGACATTAGGTCTCAATGTCTCAGTCTTTTCTGGCTTTGCATTTTTTTCCTGCATTCAAAAAAAGAAAAATAATAAAGAAAGATTAGTTTGTCTTTTCTATAGCAGATAGTATGGATATTGTGAATTTAATAGGCTATTTTTGACACACAAAAGTAAATATTATTAATTTTAGTTTTGCATATCTAAAATGCTCATTAACACACCAGAAATAAACAGCTTACTTGCAGGGTGCAATTTTTCTGCTTTCAAGCAGAAAATAACAAAAGACTATTTTGTGCTTTCCTGTGCCTCTCATACCATTACACTTTGGAGCAGCTAACTAGGTTGCTTACATATGCCATTATAGAACTGGTTAATCCATAATTCAGCAAGTTCTTGGCTTCCAAGTTACCTTATTGACAAGCCTGAAGAAAGTAGATGGAACTAATTAGCACTCAGCATTATAAAATAGGAAGAATTAAATAAAGCAGCTTCAATATTAAACTCAGACCCCTATGAAGATATTCCCTTTAGTTGTGGGGATTTTGAAATGATGGACAGACTAAACCAAAACTCATAATCCTATTACAGTCTCCTACTCTCACCTAATAAGCTTCAAGAGCCATTGCCTTAGAGGCTGGGATATTGCCATCTTCCTCTAGGCTTTTCTGTGTATAACTTATAAATTCTTTACTGTTTCAACTAAATACTTTGTTATTTAAAATAGCATAAAAGAGAGTATATAAGTTTATATACATATTGATGTATTTTGACTGTAATAATATCCGTGGCCTGTAGGGAACTTCATATTAATAATAATTTCAGAGGAAAGCTTTTTAAGAAAAAAGCTCCAGGCTTAGTTGTAATGAGGCGTTTGCAAAGAAGGGGGGAGGGGTATGCTTGTATGCATAATGAAGATACTGAACTCTTTGGGATGTTTTGAACTGTGGTGTACTAATAAATGGTCTTTCCATTTCAGTGTTCTAGCAGACATCTTCGTACCCGTAATGTACCCTTGCAAAATGCCTTTAGCTCACATTCCCTTTTAAATGTTTCTGTCTCCTGACATTTGCTCCTGGAGGTGGGGGTGCAATAGGGCGAATCCAATGGAGAAAAGAGGACAATACAAAAAAGCAGACAAAGTTGGTGGCTTAGAATAATGAGCCCATTTTCAGCTGAGCTGTGTGGTTCATATGAATTAATTAACCCCTTACAAGCATTTGTCTGACAATCCTAATTCTCATTCAGTTCAATGAGTTTTATAATTATCATTTAACTAAATAGCACTAAAAACTGTTTATATCCTACCATTAAGGAAGTTTTATAGAAATCTCTTCTTATAAATCATCTGAAATTGTTTACAATTTGCAGTAGTCTTATTTTTCTTCTGGTTTGTGTTCGGGTTGCTGTTTTGCTGTTTTAAAAAGTATTTTCATGGTGCTAATTATAGAATATGCTTTAGAGTTTGGTTAGCCTTATAAGACTAAAGGACCTCAGCAAAGAACATTTTCACATTTTAATTGGAAGAATGGAGGCTTAAACTATTATCTATCATGTTAAACAAAATGAATCCAGTGATGCTAAATGGATATGGGATGATTAATTACTCATGATGAAGACCTGTGCTATTTAGTCCCTGGTGATAAGATGGTGATAAAGCACTTTTACCCAGAACAGAAATAAGGATAATGTGTTGCCAGTGCCAGAAAACAGTTTCGAGAACGCTAGAAAAATAGGTTTGATCTGGGAGCATTTGGGACATCCTCTATCTGTATACATAATTGCTTTTAATTTTCATTCTAAAAGTTAAGGTAATATTAATGAACATTTAATTTAGTTAAGCCTCTTCTAGTTGCACAGAACAAAAATCTATTTAAACTGAGGTTTTATTGAAGAAATACAGAGAAGCTCAAGGGACTTCAGGGAAGGAAATGTCATATATCTAGACCCAGGTCCCTGGAAATGGGACCTTTGCTCTGCATTCAAGGTGGCAAGGAGTTCATGGCCCAAAAGCTAGTTCCCGAAGGAACACTTTACTTCTCCTCGTCTAACTGCCCCTGATACCTTCTGACAAACACTTTTCAGTCCCAAGTCCACATTTTTATGAGAAGAATGTTACTTACTGTTTTTTGTTTGTTTTTTGCTCCAGACCAGCTGGCTCCCCTTTAAGTCATGTTCTTCACCTGGTTCAATCAGCTATTAGTATTTGTGTTATATGATAGCTAAGTCTCACGACTGTGTTAGATAGATTAAGTAATAGTGTTACATGCTCCATTTTATAAAGGGGGAAACTGAAGCAAGAATAATTAAGTAACATTTCCCAGGTCATCCTACAACTCCAGGCTCTGTGCTGTGAACAGCACATCCTTTGACAGGTGCAATGTGCTTCTAGTCTTTGACCTATCCCAATATGAATGACTTGGAGTGAATTGCTCAATCTCTCTGCACATCCAGCCCCTCCATGAACTTTAAAAATGATTTTTCTAATCTTTAAATGGACAACAAAAGGGAGGAATAAATTCACAATAACACATTTCTGAAGGGCTTATGTGATGCAAGGAATAGAAATCAATTCAAGTATATAGGGAGATTCAACTCCTCAAATTGAGTGAAGGAAGATTTATTCAAGTATATGCGAGGTAACTTTTTGGACACAAAAGACAAGAAACATTAGCCAGACCACAGAGTGCCTTGGACTGGAACCAAAATTGAAAATTTAGAAATATAAGTTGCTTTCTCTGTCCTTCTGTGGTTTCACTCATTACTGTCTCTTCTTTTTGTCCATGGGTTGCCTGTGTTTGAACATGACTCTTGTAGCTGTGATGCAGTATAACCCTTACTTCAAGTACCTACCTTTATGAGGTTTCTATTGGTTTCTCTGAGTTCATATTCTTGTGATAAAATCTGACTGGCCTGGTTTAGTCCGCAAATTTGTTCTCCTTGGATCAGGTTTCCAGCCTGTGTCAGTCACCAAGAGCAGGGATAAGATCACATGGTGCATAAGACTATTACCTCTTTCAAGGACTGTAAAGAAGAGGAGAGTCTCTGAAAGAGGTATGGGAAGGGCAGATAAACATATTGGTGTTTGCTACACCCATAATCCTAACACTCTGACACTGTGTTAAAATACACTGTGTATTTCTCCAAAGATCGTCATTTTTGGCTTTGCAGATTATATTTTAAACACATTAGTGTATACCAAGTACTGTACTAGAACAATATTAGATGCTAGGCCTCCACTTCGTAATCTGTGCAATGAGTTAACCTGTCTTATTCTAGAATTCTCACACTCATTTGCATACATAGGCACATAAACATTTATGCATTTATCTGTACTTTACTGAATATATTCTATTGTTTCTATTGCCAAATGAACCAGAATTTATCCAAATAAATATTCGACAATATCTTGAATTTGAGCTAGAGAAGAAATGGAGTACAGTATCTACCATTTCTTCAGTATTACATCTGAATTTAACCAAATATTAGCATTTCACAGTTGATTACTCAGCTGATTTATCCTATTTGGCTTTGAAATAGTTGTCTGTTTTTGAAAAATCAGATCTGTCTAAAGTAAAATATTTGCTCTCGTTGAAATTAATCAAAAGAATATGAGGCCAACTCTAAAAATATCCCAAAGAAGTACTTCATAAATGTGTCATAGAAGGATAAAATCATTGCTCAATTCTGTAGCTCCCAAACAACTACATTGAAGGGGACAGATCTTATTTATGAACACATGCACATTGTTTAAAAAATTGTTCAAATTATATATAGTAGCTAAATTATTTAAACGCATGCAAGACACAAATGCCTAGTTAAATTTATACTTAGCCAGTTAAAAGACTTGAAAAGTATTTGAGTTAGACTCTTTACTGAAGTGTAAAAAGGAAAACAGTTCTTTCTGTACTGTGACCTATGTATAATCAGTCTACTTCTCTTTTGCCCATGTAGAATAAATCATAGATTGAAGTACTTGGGACACTTGAATTTAGAGCCTTTAGAAGAAAGGGGAGATCACCTTGCCACAGAGCTCCTCCTGATCCAACCAACTTAATATTTTCTTTTTTTTTCTTTTTTTTCAGTACTGTGAATTGAGCTCAGGTCTTTTGCACTGAACTACATCCCAGTTGTTTTTATTTTTTATTTAGACAAAAGGTCTTGCTAAGTCTCTAAATACCCCAGGCTGGAATTGAATTTGTGATCCTCATCCTTCAGCCTCCCAGAGTGCTGGGATTACAGGTTTCTAACACTATGCTTAGTTTAATCTTTGTTTCTTGTTGTTTCTACTGTTGTTTTACCGTAGTTATACATGCATAGGAAAAGCTGAAAGTACAGGCAAAATCCCTAGAGGAGGTTAGCTGGGGTTCGGTACAACAGATTTGCCAAATTTGTTGGTAGCTGCTCAGTTTCATGTTGTTATTTAGATGCTGTATTATAGTGGTACCTGTGCATCTTGAAGGAGTGTAGCTTAGTCACTTTCTCATTGCTGGGAAAAAATAAGCAGTGTCCAAAGTTAAAGGAGGAAAGGTTTACCTCACATTTGTAGAGGTTTCAGTCCATAGTCAGCTGGCTCCAAGGTAGAACAGCATGGCAGAGAGGCATCACAGAGGAGAAACATTCCATGGCGTGGCAGACAGGAAGCAGCAAGCAGTAGCATCGAGTCCCCCTTTCCCTTTTATTATATTCAGGCTACAAGCCTATTGGTTGGTGCCCCACACGCCCAGGGTGGGCCTTCCCATTATCTATACCCTGAACTATGCTCAAGCAATCAATGGACTAACTTAATTTAGTAGATCTTGTTTCTCGATCCATTCTGCCCATGTCTTTCTTTTGATATATGAATCGAGAGCATTCATATTGATCATTATAACTGGTATGTATTGACTTATGCTTGTTGTATTATTTTCCTGTTGTTGATTCCCTTTCCTTCCCTTCTGTTTAATTGCTTATCTTGCTTCATGGATTCGTTCTATTGAGATTTGTGGAATTGTTGTCTTTGTTTTCCTTTTCTAGAATATCCTTCAGAACTTTTTGGAGTGCTGGTTTGGTGGTCATGAATTTCTTCAGGTGTTCCTTATCATGGAAGTATCTTATTTCTCCATCAATTTTGAAAGATAATTTTGTAGGGTACATTAATCTGAGTTGGAAGTTGTTTCCTTTTAGAGCTTGAAACACTTCACTCCAAGCTCTCCTTGACTTAATGGTTTGTGTTGAGATGTCTGCTATGGTTCTGATAGATTTTCTTTTATAGGTGTTTTTTTTTTCTTTTCTCTAACAGCTTTTAACATTCTGTTATTTTGTTGAATTTCTGGAATCTTGACTATGATATGCATTGATGTAGGTTTTTTTTTCCTGATCATGGCTATTTGGAGCTCTGTATGCCTCACTTGTGTGTACGTCAGATTCTTTTTCCATGCTTGGGAAGTTTTCTGCTATTACTTCTGTGAATGGGTATTTTTTATGTCCTTTGTACTATATTCTGATTTTTCATTGATTCCCATTAATCTTCTGTTATTCTTCTTTGCATCATCTAGCACCTGTTGGATTGATTTTTTGTGGTCCCTTGCTACTTTTAAGAAGTCTTTCATTTGATGATGACTAACTGCAAACCTGTCTTCTAGATCTGGTATTCTATCTTCACATCGATTCTGCTGTGTATACTTTAATATATTTTTTCTTTTTAAAATTAAAATTTATCCAAAATTACACAAACTTATAGACCATTACACAAACTTACAGACCATAATACATTGTGCCTTTTGCATTTAACAACAAACAATGTAAACATCGACATAGATGTAGTATTAAGTCGCAACTACGTAAAGTTGACTGTAATACCTGGTATACATGTTACTGTTTTAAGTTTGGGTTATTAGGATCTTGTTTTTAGGTTCTTGTTTTCAGAACTCCCATTCCCCTCTCCCTTTGCCCCCTTTTTGTTCCCTTGAACCATTTCCCTATTGGGTGAGATTTATCCCTTTGTCTTTTTGTATCCATTATTTACCATTTTCTTTGTTTGTATTTTGCCTCACTCAAATGAGGGATACCATGCAGGATTCAAGCTTGCAACTGTCGTTCATTTCACTCAACATTATGTTTTCCAGATAACTGAATAAACAAAATGTGGTATGTATATATAATAGAATACTACTCATCTGTATAGAAGGACACATTTCAATAGAATTTTTAATCGCCTGGATATCAGTATGAATCTGTTTCATGGAATCCAGTTCTTTTTTATGTTGGAAATTCATGGCTTCCATCACTTTCCTAAACTCCTCTAGTTTTTTAATCTGTATCTACTCTAAATTCACTAATCATGTCCTTCATCACAGTCATCATTTCTTTAGTTATCTTTGTAATTATTTCTATTTTTTTTTTCTAGAGACTCATTTATCTACTTTGGTACTTCTCTTGCTACCATTTCAGAAAGTTCAGCTGGGTTGCTTTTGATTTTTTCCACCTAAATGCCCCTGGATTTGGCTTAGGCAAGCTGGAGGCCTGGGGTTCCATCTTGCTTCCATGTTTCCTGATTTTCTATTTTTACAATTTGTTTGTGCATTGATGCTTGTAAATTGCTTATGGTACATAGCTTTATTACTAGTATCAAGACCTCTTTAAGAAATGACTACTTTTCAGAGATGTCTTCTAGGTGTAGCTGGCTTTGGCTTTTGAGTCTGTCCCAAGATTCTGCCTTCAATTTATTAGGGATGAAAAGTTGCTCCGTATTTGGCCTAGCATCCAGTACGTTGGTACTGGAATATGGTATTGTTTATGACCTACAGACAATCTTGGTCTTGACATACAAAGTAGAACAACAGATCACAACAACTATGTCACCTTGGCTAAAGTAGTCTAATCAGTAGTAACAATAGCATCAAGCACAGTCTGCCAAATGACAAACTGTAATAACTGCTAATTTGCCACCCTGATCCATAGGTACAAGATTTATAGTTATATAACAAAATTTAAAACAAATCAGAAAATTATATACAGTAAATATCCACTCAGTAAAGCAATTTTACCCTCCAGGGAGAAAATTTAAAAGGGATAAGAGGACAAAATAGACAAATAAAGGAAGATAAAGAAATTAGAAGCAAGGCTGAAGGACAAAGGAAGATTACCCAAGTTTCAAGAAACTGGTGAAGAAGACAGAAAAAGAAAGAAGGAAAAAAGAACAAAACAAAACAAACTAAAAACAATGTTCACAGTCATGAAGAAACAAAAACAATTTTAAAAAAAGCAAAGAAAAAAGAGAGAGAGAGATTTTTCTGTGAGTTTAAACTTGTGGTTATCTTCTGGGGTCTACAGTTTTGTGGTAGTGTCCAATTCAGGGCATGTCTCTGCTGTCATTATTAGGTAAAGGAGGCAGACAGAGGCCAGATCCATGCTGGATGATCCTTGCAAGCCTGCAGTAGGACAAGGGTGGAGTGCTGATTCTGGTGCTTTCAACTCCACAGAAGTTCAGGCTGATTCTGGCCTGTGGTTGTGGGGTTGGAGCCTGAGTCGTTCAGCCCATAACACTCTAGATGTCTCTTGCTGGCCTTACCTCGGTTCCCTAGCCCTGGACATCTCCCATGGTTGTCCCTCATCCAGTCACTATGGAATTTCAACACTGGGAGTCCTGAGATGAAACCAACTTACAGCTGCTCTGAATCCCAGATTCAGTTGTCCCCTCCCTAAAATGGCATCTGTCCAAGCACTCTCTCCAGAGGACACAGCAGCCAGTTGGGCTGGAGTCACTTACCAGATTTTGTAGTCCACAGCATCCACTGCTCTGTTTCATTGGTGCTTTTCTCCCTGAAAGCCTCTGAAGTCACTTGCCCGTGCTGTCTTTCTGTAGATTCAATCCTTTTCTCTCAAGAAAGTACAGCAGGGAAGGAAGTGCAATTTCCCCCCTCCTTTTTCTGTGTTGTGATCTGTCTCCTTTCTTTCGCTGCAGGCTCCAGTTTTCCCTTCAGATCCTTCCTGGGTCCCAAAGATCCACCTCCCTCCTTCTTTTCTTCCCCAAGTTGTTATTTTCCAATGTCTGGATTCTAAATCTTGGAGAGGTTGATTTTTTGCTGTTCACCACTCTGCCATCTTCCTAGAAGTCTAGAATTCTGTATACACAATAGAATCTGATGAACATACCCTTTATCTCAAATTTAAAGTAATAAATATTTTACATAATTTAAGAATATGAGATATAACAAGTCCAGCATAAAAGTGGTTTCAGAAGTTTAAAATGTTAACTACAGCTTTCATGTACTAAACTACTAAACTCTCATGATCCTCATTTGATTCCAAAGTAAGTCTCTTGTTGTTTGTAGAAAACTAATCATATATTTCTAATTCTTTTAGCTGTACATAATAAATCTTGGTGTTATGTGAAGATTTGAAATAAATGTATAAAAGTCTTCCCTCTTTCCAATGAGCTGCTTGCCATACTCTTCCTGTAGAACTATGCTTTAAGACTTAAAATATTACAGTGTAAAAGCATCCTCTAAATGTGATCCAGGGACTCCCTTTATACACGGCCTATTTTTTGGTGTTAACCACAATCCTGACTCATTTTTATCTGTCCTTATGTTTCATCTTCCCTGTTATTTATATATTTATAATCTGGCCCTAATGGCTAAGGAAGAAACAAAAGAAAATTAAAGTAACCATAAGAGAAACAGTAGATTAAAAAAAAACTTTTAAATATTTCTAAAATATGTTTTATAACTTATGGGGGAATAGGGATAAAATTTGCATATATACTTATGTTTACATAGTGTTTTCATCTGCCACAATTTGCTAGTTTGAAACATCATGGCAGAGACCCTATATTTTCCATGGGGATACACAATTAGATATTTAATCTAAACCAGGAACAATGTGATTTGTACTGATTTACAGGGGTACTCTAAAAGGTTAAATACCTGTTTGACAACATCCTGTTCAGATTTGCCTGTCATAAATGTTCTTAGTGGCATTTGGAGGCCATAGCACTTTATTCAGATCACTGGGGCTTGGGGTTGATGCCTATCCTATAGTAAAACTTACTTCACTCCTTATCACAGAATATATAAAGGCTGGAGGCTGAAGGTTCATTAGGTCAGTCTGTAAGAACTGTCAATAAAATAAGCTATCAGGGGAATATGTTTTTAAAAAACAGATAGAAGCAAAATTTTCCCACTTGGGACTATTCCACGTTGTAGCCCTACTGCCGTTATGTTGTCAACACCAGAGACACTTCTTACTAGTTACCTTTCTAGAGCCAGTAGTTTGCAAGAGAGCAGATTTAATGCAGGACATTTAGAAGTTACAACATTCACCCATAAGCCAAATGCAGGAAGTGTGCCAAAAGTCTGGCTATGTGCTGGAGACCCAAAAGATCCAATCAAGGGCTGGGATCCCACGGTACTGTCCCATGTATGTCCATGTCTGCACTAAATGGCTGAAGAAATCTTCGCTGGAACCAGGATACAGTGCTCGTAACAGAGATGAAGACCAGAGCTCCCCTGAAGCAACAGCAGCCATCCTCAACGACAGCAAGGCCCCACTCCCCTTCTTTTTTACTTTTTTTTATTTTGTTATTTTTTACCAAGAACATGTATTGGTACATTTTATACATAATGACCATATTCAACATGGTTATTTTGTACCTGTACATGGTATATCTTGGTTTTCCCCCCTCTTCCCCACTCCTCTCTTCCATTCCCCCACCTTTCCCTATTTGCAGCAGGTTTATTTACATTTTTTTCATTTTTTCCCTTTCTCCTTTGTTTTCTTTTTCCCTTCCTTCTTTTCTCCCTTATCACTATCTAGTTCTCCTCTCTTTTGAATACTATCTTTTTTTTCTTTTTAACTAATATCTATTATACCTCTTTATCCTCATTTGCATTTATGATTTCTCATATCAGAGAAACAATTCCATGTGTACTGAACCCAGACTGCGCAAGAAACAATACAAAAAATCAGTGCTTGGTACCACATCCTATTAAAACCCTTTTGCACAGCAAAAGAAATCACCAATAGAGTGGTGCGAAAACCCACAAATTGGGAAAAAAAATTTTGCCAGCTGTCCCTCAGACAAAGGTCTAACATCTAGATTATATAAAGAACTCAAAAAAATCAACCCCCCAAAATTTAAAGACCCTATCCAAAAATGGGCACCTGAAATGAATAAACATTTCTCACCCACTCTCCTTCTGCGATGAGAACAGCCAAGTCCCCTTCAGGAGAACCAGCCACAACAGAGCTTCTCCTGGGAAATAGCCGGCAACTATTTTCTGCTCCCGTTCACCTTTATGCTGTGTCAGCTACAATCCTCAGGTGGATCTTCCACACCCAAAACCACACCAACTCAGTCCAGCTGAGCGTTCCTGCTCAAGTTGACTATATCAGTCCATCACAGTATGAATATCAACTTGGCCTCTGTCATTTATAAGTATGGCTACTGCTCTTTGTAACTATCATGTTCACCTAGGATGACTAGGATAGAATCATTGTCTGTGTACGCAGGACTGTAAGGAGATAGAAGCCTGTTTCATACCAATTAGCCTTACTATCTTTTCACAGTGAAAGAAACATAGGAGATGTTTAGATATTTGCTAATCATAGCTAACACCAAAAGAAAACATGGTGCAAATCTAGCACATACATGTACTTTCCCACCCTAACTTCCATCCTTCTTAAAGTAACAAAATTTGGCAAAATTTTTTCTTATACCATTTCATATTTCATATTTTATTTATTTAGCAAGCCTATCTTATTTAAATTTGATTTTGGTCTGTTGGTTAAGCATGAGCTGTGTACTTCAAAGGACTTTTGAAAAATAAAGATTATTACTTGTACAGAAGACCAAGAAGATTTGGAGGTAGAAAATTTATTAAGTATTGTATGAACGTTTCAACACCAGCACATTTATTTACTTAATGATTGTGATGCTAAAATTATATTCATGTGACATATCACTAAATCAAAATGCACGTAATCTGTTGTTCATACCTGCTATAACTGGAAAAAGTGACTGACAAGTGGCACAGTTTGCCTCATTAAATAGCAAGACACCCTGGTTAGGTGACCAAAATAAATAGTTCAATTATAAAAACATCAAGCTTGTGATGGTGTACAGGCTTTAATTATCAGCACCATCAATAGAATGTGAATATATAATAAAAATTATATAGTTTTGTTTAACTCTACTGCCAGATTAAGTTAGTTATATTTATGAATCTATATTCATTTCTAATACTGTAAGTCAATTACTTCTTTATGAAACAATACCCTTCCTAAAGTGGAGATGTAGAAAATCTGTTCCATTAAACATCAGTTGATTTTATTTCCAGGTGGCATCCATTAAGACAAACATCATGAAAAGGCCACTGACCAAAATGTTGATTCCCTGGCTGACACCTGGGGGAAAAATAAACTTATGTTTAATGGAGTAGACTATCTAAATCCCTGTTTTGAGAAGAGCACACATTCATAAATATGTATTCATTCCTGCATTCAATAGCTTCTAATAGAGAAGGACATCCGTATCATAGGAAGTAGCATGTATTCATTAACTTATTACGTTCCGAAAAAACACACAGAATGTAGCTGGAGATGGAATGCTGGCAATAACCAGTTTATTCCTTTATTATGTGACACATTCGTCATGACTTCATGATAACCAATGAAATGCAAATGTTTATTATCCGTGGTCTAATTTGTTGAAATTTTCATTTCAAGTTATTCAGTATTCTAGGGTACAGAATAATATTCATTTATTTACACATTTCAGAGAATTTTACTACTCTTTTCTGTAATAGCAAATTTTCCCTGTGCAATGAAGGGTAATCAAATACCAGCTACAGAAATGACCTGACAGCTGTTTTAAACTGGATTGTACAACATGATTTTTTAAGATAATCAAATGGCAAGAGTTTTTAGAAACATGTTTTACCAAGTCTTCTTTCTTTCTGCCTAAGGTTTTCTGGTAAAATGTATGCTTTATGCCCCTCAATACTGACTTCATGATAGTCAGTCAAATATATGCTTGAGAAGAAAATACAGATTTGAGAAGAAAACGGAAGTGTATTCTATAAAGCACATTTCTAGCTTCTCTTCATCTCACACTATATACTTACTATGTGTTGCAGAACGTTCTACAAAGCATTAATCAGGATACAAATGACATCACAGAGATGATCCTTTATCCTCTGAATATATTTTTTAATGTATAGCAGTCATCATTAAAATGACTTTTGTAAACAAAAGACAAAAGCTACAAGGGAAGCCATGTTTTTGCCATGTATATTCTACATAAGCATGTAATGTATGTGTAATACACAATTTCTACATATTCAAATTAACATTTTCAAGAGCCTCACTAATTTGAAATATCCAGAAATACCTGGGACATTTTAATATAGTGATTGCAAGTAACTGATGTAATACTTACATTTTTCTACCTTTGTATATATGAAGTTTTATATTCTGGTTATTTAAGCTTTCCTTTGTAGGAGCTCAATACTTCAGAGAAATGTGATTTTTTTTTTATCCTATTGGTATTCTGCTATTAGGATATTTTGGGAATCCTGTGAATTGTATATCTGAAAGTATAAACTTGATTTGATTATTAATCCATTCAGAAATTATTTATCAGAAGGTAGCACGACTATATGTAAATTTAGTAAACAAGGATAGAATATTTGGAGATAATACAACATAATAAAGATTTCAAGCCTGCGTAAAGAAAAACTGTGCAACAGACTCAGCTCCAAAGTGTGTGAAATAGTCAGGTTATAAATAGAACTGCAGGAAGCACTCCCAGGCCATGAGAGTTGTTACTCACAAAAGAGGTATGCTTGTTCTAGCTTAGAAAGGCTTCCAAATATGTTATTTACTAAGGAAGTCTCACCTATAATGCTATACTGAAAATCATAAATGACATATTCATAACAAGTGACAATATTCCAGAATTCCAAGGGTGTGGGGATGGGCTTGGAAATGAACTGAGAAATTAGAAAGAATATTTCTTGACTACTGTAGAAAATAGAGGCACTGCTAAGAAAATTGTTGCCCTCTAGTTTTTCTCACCAGTGATTTGCCCCCTCACCAAGGATCTTGTCTTCAAAGGAGTGATCCCTTCATGAGATAGCTTTAAAATGACTGAAAGTAGAGAATGCAGATTGAGGAAGAAGGGGAGATTCAAGAGGTACCTCCTCTAGGAGAGCTGGTTGACAGTAACTCGTAGTACTGAGACCCTACAGACAATAACCATAGAAGAAAGGTTTCTCACACAGGCCTGTGCTCTTTTTTACTTACTTTCTTTGCCTGGGTCTTTTACTCTGAAAATTATAATGTTGTGCCACTTGCTCAGTGTCATTATCTTAAAACAGTTGAGTTGGAGCTTAAAATAAGGTAAGAATGGAGAAAGTTAGCATTTATTGTCTACTGTTTACTGTGTTTGCACTGTGTTAAGTGCCACAGGTACACCAACACATTGAATTTCACAACATTCTTGAGCATTAGGTTTTCTTTTCTCAAGTTTATACATGAAGGAATGGAGGATTAGAGGAGTTAAGTAGCGTGGCCAAGGTCACAGCTAGTGAATGGCTGAATCAGAATCTGAACACCAGTTTATATAATTCGAAATCACATGCTATTTCCTCACAATGTTGCCTTTTGCTTAAGGGCTCATATAAAAAGTTAATGAAATTTCTCAGATTTTCCTTAGTCATATTGCTAGGAACACTTGTAGCTGGATTTTTAGTTCTTATCTTAAATATGACTAGTAATATCAAACATTTTTAAAGAATGAGTGATTTAAATGGTGGAAATATTTGTTGGAATATTTTTAAGAGTTTTCACATCATACAGTTGAAAATTCATGCTGTGCTGTAGGCATTATTGATCCTGAACCATCTCATGCAGGTAGATATAAATCCTGTTTTTAAAGATCTCTGGTGAAAATAACACTCCAGACTTTTCCACAGTAGTTTACCTTACTGCTGAAAGGATTACAGGGAGGTTTGTGCACATTGTTGGGAACAAAGACATAACACTCAGTTCCGGTGAATCAAAGCAATAAAATAATCATATCTTCTAAAATTATAATCTTCAAAGATTCTCAGAAATTACTTATAGAAAGTTCATGTGATTTCTTTTTCACTTTTCTAAGATAGGGAGTTATATTTGAATATTTAAATGATCAAGCATTATTTTGCATTATATCCCATTTAAGATTTAAGCCACAGATCTCTACCTTACATGTAAGTTTATGGGATATTGAGAATTGACAAAATTTTAGAAATTACCACAGTTGTTTTCAGAGAACTTTATTCTTCAGTGTAAGTATTCTATCCTATATTTTACCTTGTATTGTAATTGCTTATTTGTCCTAACAAGATGGAACAATAGGAGAGCAAGTATTATGTTTTACTCATTACAGGCTCTCTGGTGTTTAGCATAATGCTTGACACACAGAGAAGTGATCAATAACTATTGAGTGAATTAATTAATTTCTCCAATTGATTCTGCATAGACAGGCTTTTCTCCTACTTTCTCATAAATGCAACCTGCTAATTCACATTTCTCTATCTTGGTGCACATTCTTTCTTTCACCTGAAGTACTCTTTATGTCTCTTATGCACTTACATAAATTCAGTTGTTTCTTCCTTGTACAATTATTTGCTACATGAATTCTGTCCTGAATATTGTAGTTATCATATCCTCTTTAAGCCCAGACTGTTTTAGGCCCTGTGGGCTGTCCCACAAATTTTAGCCCTTTGCTATATGTTGTTTTATATTCCTTGCCAGTCTTTTAATCCTTTTGTTCTTGTTTCCTCAACCTTTAATAAAAGTGACTACGGATTTTATACCATTTTCTTTCCCTTTCATATTGCCTTAAATGAAGATTAGATAGGAGATATCAAATCAGCCTGTAAGCCAAATTTAGCTCAAACTAAGCCTTTACATTTTTACGTGATTGGTAAAAACAGTCAAAAGAAGAACAATATTTTGTGACATGAAAATCACATGAAATTCAACTTTCTGGAAGTAAGAGTTTTGGGGACATAACCGCATTTATTCATTTATGTATAGCAGAATGGAACAGTTGTGACAGGGACCATATAGCCTGTAAAGCTTAAAATATTGACTACCTGTCCTTTTAGAAACAAAGTTTGTGGACTGCTAGACTAGACCATCAGTGAGTATTTATTGGTTAAATAATTGATCTTATGATTATTCCATTATGAAACAAGATACTCTGAAAACACAATTATGTTGTCTTACCTAAATAAAGAAAACTAATAATAAATGCAGCTGTTGGGGAAAAGGTTATTCTTGTTTTTCAGTTGGTGAGGTATAAAAATTTTCATTTTCTCACTCTCTGGTAAACTGACTTACAGTGCCCTTAGTAGTTTTACTTCTTTGCAACATATGCAAAATGTCTTCTTGCAGAGATTTTTAAGAAAAAGGTAGATGGTTATCATTTGGGGGTGAACTATATAACCTCTAGTATTGTGCAGCCAAATGATGCCTTGAATCTCCTCTGTATGCGAACCCTGCTTTATTAGAAATGAGAAATGTACAAGAGAAAGAAATAAAAGGAATAAAAATAGGAAAGGAAGAAGTGAAACTTTCGCTATTTGCAGATGACATGATACTCTACATAGAAGATCCAAAAAACTCCACCAAAAAACTGCTGGATTTAATAAGCAAATTCAGTCACATTGCTGGATACAAAGTCAACACTCAAAAGTCAATAGCATTCCTATACACAAACAATACACCCACCGAAAAAGAAATAACAAAAGATACACCTTTCACAATTGCACACAAAAAAAATAAAATACTTAGGAATCTATCCAACAAAGGAAGTAAAAGACCTTTACATCGAAAACTACAGCACTCTAAAAAAGGAAATTGAAAAGGATATCAAAAACTGGAAAGACATCCCATGCTCCTGGGTAGGAAGAACCAACATCGTGAAAATGGCTATACTTCCTAAACTACTATACAGATTCAATGCAATGCCAATCAAGATACCACTAACATACTTCAAAGAATTAGAAAAGAAAATCATGAATTTCATCTGGAACCACAAGAGACCAAGAATTGCAAAAATGATCCTAAGCAACAGGGGAAAAGCAGGAGGCATCACAGTCCCCGACCTAAAACTATACTATAAAGCTACAGTATTAAAGACAGCATGGTACTGGCAAAAAGACAGACCTGAGGATCAATGGAATAAATTGGAGGATACAGAAACAACCCCAAACACACTCAAATACCTCATCTTTGACAAAGGAGCCAAACACCCTCACTGGAAAAAGGATAGCGTATTTAACAAATGGTGCTGGAAAAATTGGCTTACCACATGTCGAAAACTAAACCTAGATATATGTCTCTCACCATGTACTAAACTCAAATCAAAGTGGGTCAAAGATCTAAACATTAAAACAGGAACATTAAATTTACTGGAGAACAGAATAGGAAGAACCCTCGAAGACATAGGAGTAGGAAAAAAATTCATGAACAGAACCCAGACTGCATAGGAAACAATACAAAGAATCAGTGCTTGGGACCACATGCTATTAAAAAGCTTTTGCACAGCAAAAGAAATCACCAACAGAGCAGGGCGAAAACCCACAGACTGGGAAAAAATTTTTGCTAGCTATCCATCGGACAAAGGTCTAACATCTAGAATATACAAAGAACTCAAAAAAATTAAACCTCTCAAATTTAAAGACCC
>PVJO010026306.1:0-21330 GCA_004026905.1 Hystrix cristata
GTTCTCCCAAAAGCTTTTAATGGCAGCCATCAGAGTATTTACTGATGCAGGTCAAAATAAAATACTTACACTGCTGTTTTGATTGATTAATTGATTATAGTACTGGGCATTGAAACCAGGACCTTCACACTGAGCTATATCTTCAGTCTCTTTTCCTCTCTCTTCCTTCCTTCCTTCCTTCCTCTTTCTTTCTTTCTTCCTCTCTCTCTTTCATTTGTTCTTTTCTTCTTTCTTTCTGTTTTTTGAGATGGGGTCTTGCTAAATCACCAAGTTGCCCAGGCAGGGCTTCAATTAGTAATCCCCCTGCCTCAGCAAGCCCAGCTTGATTTATCAGTTTTAGAAATCATCTCTTAACTTGCTGTTATGTGAGATAAAAATGTCTGTTACTCGCCTACACCCTCTCTTGCAAATTCCAATAATAAAATCATTATTTTAATTAAATCAACAGTTTTTGGTTCTCATTTTATGATTATGTAATTATTATCCATTGCAAATCCAAAAAATACACCATGGTTACATCTCTTTTCTTGTTTTCATTTTTGTTTTTCTTGGAGTGAACATTTCCTTCCTTCCTCCCTCCCTTCCTCCTTCCTTCCTTCCTTCCTGTGTTTTACTTGCATTACTTCCTATTACTTCTTTTCTTCCTCTTGGACTTTTCCTGGACCTAGTGAGAGTTTTTCATGCCTAATTGTGTACACTTTGCTGTCTGAGCCCTTTCCCGAAGCCCTGCCACTCAGTACAGCCTGGTTTTACTCAGGCCTTTCACCTCGGTGTTGTGCTAGGCGCTCTGTTTGCTTTTTTGTTAGAACCTGTGTTTCCCGGGTCCTGTGTTTTGGCTTCCTTCCTTCTTTTGCTGACATGTTTGCTTCTGTGCTTTCCAAGAAAGGGCACATGGAAGATACAGTTTTTCGAATCCTTGTTTATCTGAAAATGTCTTTTTTCCTCCTCTGGTCTGTATTTACAGTTTGGCTAAATAGAATTGTAGCTTGCAAATTATTTTTCCTCTAAAGCATCGTTTCATTGTCTTTTTCATTTTCTGGGTCACTTTTGAGAAGTTCAATATGATTTTTAACGTCTTTCCTTTGTACGTGGCTTGTCTGAACACTTCTAGGGTCTTTTAGTATCCTGGGGTACTGAAAATTGGCATCGGTCTTACTTCACTCACAGGGCTTTCAGTTGGAGACTCACATCCTTCAATTCCAGGAAAATTTCCTAAATTATTTTTTGAATAATTTTCTCCTCTCTTTTCTTAGTGAAATTTGGTTGATTCCCTAAGTCTTTCATCCATGTATTATCTCTAGTTTTCCCACCATTTTGCCTTTGTATTACTTCTAACCTATTAACTTTTTTATACTGCTTTCACTTTTAATAAATACCCAAAAGGGTGTTTTTATTTTTCATAGCATCCTGTTGTTCACTTTTTAATTGATGGAGGCAATTTCTTAACTCTTTGGGGTAGCAATTGAAGTTTTTTATCTGAACCCTTCTCTGAGCTTGGCCTCATTTGGTCATTCCTCATTCAGTTTTGGGAGAGTTGGTTTCCTTTTCAATAGAGACTTTCTCAAATGCCTGGTGATCCTTAGTTGTCACTTCATCTTTTAGAGTAAGGCAGGAAGTCTGCCTGGCAGCCCTGTGCATGGGGGCGGAGCTCATTGGCTGGAGGCCTTCACTGTTGGTTCTTGGTGACTGACCTTGCTGGCTTGCTGGGGGAACCCCAGATGGGCTTCCTTTCCATCGGGCAGTTCAGTTTTCCTGAGAGAATCCCTTAATCTTCTGCCTGGGAGCAATAAGTGGTTGCCCCATTCCGGGAGCAGAGTCAAGAAAAGGAACAGGGATGCCCTGCTTAGTAGGCTGGGCCCGTCCTGAGCCCTCAGCTCACTCCGCCGGCTGGTGTGCATCCCTGTGACCAACACTTTCCCCGGCCTGGGTGAGGTGTGGCTCAGGGTCGTGGCACAGAGCGTGGTCTCAGCCCCAGCTCTCATCCCATTCACCCTTCAGCAAAGTCTGAGTCTTTGAGGGCTTTTGTGAGCCCGTTAGTTTGCTGCTTATCTGCAGCACCCCAACTTTGCTCAGATAGTTCCTATTCCTCTGTCTGCTTTCCGGTTTACCTATGAATGGCAAATAAGCACATGAAAAGATCCCGCCGTCACTAATATCTAGGAGAATGCAAATTGAAACCGAAAGATGTCATTTCACATCGATTACTAGGGCTATTATTTAAAACAAAAACAACAACAAAAACAACAGTTGTTGGCATGGATGTGGAAAAATTAGAATCCTTGTGCACTGCTGGTGGAAATGTGAAAGACAGGGTCTTACTGAGTTGCTAAGTTGCCCTGGCTCAGGTTGAACTTGTGATCCTCCTGCCTCAGCCTCCCAGAGTGCTAAGATTGCAAACATGGACCATTATGCTTGGTTTATTTTCCATTTTCTTTGACTATGTGAATGTATTTCTTTTTAATTCCTTGATTGTCATTTAAATGAGATCTCAGACCAGGCGTGGTGGCACATGCCTATAATCCCAGCACTCAGGAGACTGAGACAGGAGGATTGCCGAGAGTTCGCGAGGCCAGCCTGCACTACATAATGAGACCCTGTTTCAAGAAAACAAAAAGAAAAATAAAATGAGATCTCAGGAAGAAGAAGAAATAGATGCTTGTGAAGTCTACCAATCACAGTGAATTCCCCTAAGATATTTTCTAAATGCCTGCTGTATGGAGGTGCTATCCTAGACGGTATAAATATGATTGGTTTCCATGTTGAAAGAAAAAGGGAGCTCGCAGGCATTATCTCTGTCTAAACTTGTGTGTTATAAAACATAGTTCTGGCTCTGAGGTCATTAAAGAAGAGAAAAAATAGATTTGCAGCAATATTTAATACATTTGCTGTCATCTTGGGCTGGAATCCCAACTTGCCGTAGCAGCAGACCAGCATAGGAGCTTCACTAGGGGAGGAGTGACTTGGGTTTTAACCGTGTTAGTCCGTCGGGCAGGAAGGATGGAGGGACTGTCACGCACACCCACATCTACTGGGATAAGGCACATAATTAGCTAAATCTAATAAGTCTTTGGAACAAGCGAAACAGCAGCCCGAAGATCGCTTTTTACGTCTTTTCCAGAGTCATCAGCAGTGCAAAGATTTCTTTGGGGAAAGTATTCGAAGTGGCATTAGCAATGACATTGGAGCCTCCCATTCATGAAGAAAAGGTGGGAAGAGCCTCCGATGGAGGAGTGATAGGTAATAGCTTATTTCCCTGGTATCTGGCTTTTGAAAGAGGATGTCTGGCATGCATGAGGTCATCAGATTAAAAATTACCAAGTAATGGTCAAGTTTTACACCTTTGTCACATGTGGGTGGGAGGCTACTTCTTAGAGGAGAGGAGGGTGCCTTGTTGAATACATCCTCTCCCCCCTCCGTCTCTCTCTCTCTCTCATCTACAGCAATTTCGATGCCACATGCAGTGAGTTCATATTGCTAAGAAAATTTAGAATAAAATGTGGTCAGAATCAAGCCAGGCTTGGGTGGTGGTGGTAATCGCCATCAGGAATGGCTTTGGGAGAACTGGAGTTCTAAGTAGAGTTTATGAAGAGTTACATTTTTGAGACAGGGTCTGTGTAGTTTGGGCTGGTTTTGAACTCACTATGTAGCCCAGGCTGGCCTGAAACTCACAGTGATTCTCCTGCCTGCCTCAGCTTCCCCAGGCACGTGCTGCTACGCCTGGCTAAAGCCGTTGTTTTGTTGATTTCTTTTTCTCTCCCAAAGGGTAATTTTGGAATTTAACTCTCCTATTGACAATACAAGTGGGTTTTTACCCCATATATGACTTTATTGGGCTGTTATTCCCTGGACACAATTGTGATATAATCAAGCTTATCATTGAAATCAGTACTTTTGTTCTTTTTTAAAAATTATTTTTTTGGACAGTTGCTAATTTGAAAGCCCTGGGCAAGGTACTGTACAATTTACAAAGGGTCAGATGCGGTCCCTTGATGCTCCTAAGGGACAGCCATAGAAGAAATGACAGAAGACAAGTGGTGATTAATCACCAAGTGAGTGAGCGATATATCTCGCGTGGTCCCAACCTGAGCTCCTGGCTCCCAATGGACAGAAAGGGGGTTGCCTATGAGCTATTTCCAGTACTTCAAAAAGACTAACCCCAGAACTCGAATTTACCCGAGATGAGACGCACAGGCTAATTAAACTAAAACATCAGGTTTCTTTGCTTGGGGCTAGAATTATATCAACTTATTGTAGAAACACCAGTTACCCCGTGCTGAGTGCAAGCTCTGATTGGCAGTTAACTTTGTCTTTGATTAATAAAACATGAGGAAGTGAATGCATTATTACTTGACAAGTGTGTTTTGTTTGATGGTGTTTCAAAGCACGAGGTTTGTGAAGGGAGAATAAGAAAATGTCCTGTATGGGTGAAAAACTTGGGAATCAGGGAGATGGGTGGGATGGGACTCATGAGGCATAGGGCACCTCATGGGGTGCGGGAAGGGGTCCCACCTAGGAAGAGTTTGGAGAGGTGAATAGGATTGAGCTCCGTGTTCTCCAGTGTGGTCTGCACTAGCAGCACTGGCCCCATCTGGGGAAAATGCAAACTTGCTCTGAGCCTGCATCGCTGGGACCACCCCGCCCCCTGGGGGGGGTCTCGTGTGCAGCACAGCCCGGAAACCAAATCTCTGCCTTGCTCCCCAAGACTGAGCTGCTCAGAGCCACAGGCGACTGATTCTGAGGCGCCTCAGATCCAAGTGGAAGTAAAGTGAAATTGCTGTGGAGAAAGTTAGCAAGTCTTTAACAGGAAGCATTCGGGTCGCTCTTGCTTTTGTGGACAGAAAGAATGGTCGTCACTCGGTTTCAGAGCCTTGGCGGCAATAGACTTTAACTTGTAATTTGGTTCTCTTTCCCTCACATTTGTTTTTGTAGTTACGTTCTTTTTTGGCAAGTGATACTAGTTTTCCTTTTACAGGAGTGACATAAAGTGCTTTTTATGAAAACTTTATTTACATAAAAATGTGATTTGCTATAAAGAAAACAGGTAAAAGCACCAGCAGTATGTGGAAATGGAACACGTAAAAGCATTAGGCGAATGACTGAAATGTGTGAAATATATTTAAAATGACAAATGTGGGCATGAACACATGTGTGTTGGTGTTGATGGTTGAATGGATGGATTTGTGCTTTTCTTTGCTTCTCAGTTCTTTTTTTTTTTTGAGAATTGCGCACAAATACATTTCCATTGCAGCAAATACAGGTAGAGGGAAAAGAGTATTCAAGAAGCAAAAGGTGCTCCAGGCTACAACCCACAGCCCACGTGGGGCCAAAACTCGGTGCCACACAATCCCTCACAGCAAGGGTCCACATGGGACTCGAGTTTTTTGTGCCAGGATTTTGTGACATTTATTTCCTTTAGTACAAAGCTGCTGAGTTGTAGTGAAAGCTGGAACACAGGTTCATACAGATGCTTTCCCACCACTTTATTTTGAGTCAGGAGGTGCCAAAATTGATCGGTTTGTGTACACACATAGATGTCTTCCAGCATGTTCCATAGAAGGTTATTCAGGGGGAAATTATGCTGTGCTCCTTTTCCTCCCAATATTTTAATTATAGGCAAAGTCTGATTAAAAATAATAGAAAGGCATCCAGGGCTGGGTGTGGTGGGTAATCCCAGATACTCGAGAGGTGAGGCTGGAAGATCACAAGTTCAAGGCCAGCAGGGGCCATTTAATGAGACCTTGTCTAAAAAGAAAATTTTAAGAAGAACTGAAAGTGTAAACTGGTGGCAGAGCATTTGCCTAGCACGCACGTGTCCAGGATTCATTCCTCAGTTAAGCAGCAAAAACAAAATGCATCCTCAAAGGGAATGCCTTGCTGTTTTGAACTCAATACATAAAACACAACTTAGCATAACACACACACACACACACACACACACACACACACTTTATACCACTTAAACAAAAGTTTCATGAAATAATTCCTGTCCTTATTAGGAGAGACTCGTTCAGAGTTTTTACTGTCTTCTAGTTCATCAAAAGTAATTTCCTGATCCGCCTGTGGTCTCATCAGCAGTGCGCGAGCCCCGCCCGACCCAGGGCTCTCACAGTCTGTTGTGTGCAGGGTGCACCTATGAGCGTGTGAATGCGGGTCCCGGGACTCCCCTCTCCCCTGCGCCCTCTGCGGGGACACTGAGCCGATTGGTTTGGGCTCTCCCGGGGTTCTGCAGGTCTTCCTTGGTAGGTAACCTAGAGGATTCTGATTCAGGGAGAACTTAGACCACGTTTTGAGAAATACTACTTTAAAGGGAAATAATAATAATCCTAAAATGTTAGTATATACAAAAAACAACATGAGGTAATCTGGAAGCACCTCCGTTACCTACAGGGTAGAGTTCAAATGCAGAACGGCATTCACGCCCTTCGCTGCTTGCCGTTGAGTCCCCGCTAAGCCTCTCCCGCCTCTTGCTGCCCCTCAGCCCCGCCCGGGGGACCAGACCGAGCCAGTTCACCCGTCCTGCGCCCCTGCGTGCTCTCGTGTGCACTCTCGTTTTTGCAGTATCGCCGAGTAAGCGCCTTGACTGAGCCTTCTGGTGTGAACAACTGAAAATGCTGAATGACATAGTAAAACTATTTTTAAATGTCTTTGGGAGCCTGCAAGTTGCTGAGGAATCCTCGAGAGTCAAACGCTAAGCGAGAAGGGCGAGCAGAGCCCAGAAGCTGGCTTTGGCCTCACTGATGCTTGGGGAGCCCGATGGCCTTTGAGCTTTGACTTTTCTCAGCCTCAACCGCAGGGCTCAGGAGCGAGCCCCGCCCCGCCCAGAGGAGAGCACTTGATAGGACCTCTCCCCGCTCTGAACTTCAGGCGCGGGGCACAGCCCTGCAAACTTCTTCCCGCGGACTTCATAACTGGCAGTTAACTCCCGGGAGGATCGGACACGCAGACACCCGGAGGGTCCCAGGGAGCCCCCGGGGGTGCGTGCGCTTCCCCTCAGTGGAGCGCGTCTTTCCCCACCTATCAAGGAATTCTTTCTGGTACAGCTTTACAAACTTTCCGCTGGTGACCCGAAGTGCTAAGTCCCTAGAGAAACAAGGTAACTAACTGGAGGACTGAGCCGTCAGAAACAACAGGCAGCAGAACGAGACCCGCGAAGACCGCGGCTGGTGGAATTGTCAGACACAGACTACACAGGCGGTATCTCGGTACGTTCACAGAGATAAAAATAAAGAATTAGAATACAAAACTGATGAAGTAGATGCTACGAAAAGAATTTCTAAAAAGGAAAAATTGTGAATTCAGCAGTTATTTAGACACAGATACAGAAAAAAATGGTGACAGAGGGGAGAATTCTGAAAAAAAATCACAGAAAGAAAAACAGATGGCAAAGATGAAAGAGAGATTAAGAAATTTGGAAGATGGGACTGGGTGTGCTGGTGCAGGCCTGTAATCCCAGCACTTGGGAGACTGAGGCAGGGGATTGCTGTGAGTTAGAGCCCGCCTCCGCTACATAGTGAGTACAGGCCAGCCTGAACTACAGATCAACATCCTGTCTCCCCCCCAAAAAACCCCCCAAAAATCTAGACACTAGAACGAAAGCATATAATACTTGGAATTGGTGTTCCAGAAGGAGAAGAAAGAAAGAATGACATAAAGACAATATTTGAATTGGCAAAGGCTGGAGGATTTTTCGATATTGGCAAAAGATACCTGTACACACACACATTCAGGAAGCCCGGTCAGCCTCAGGCGAGATAACCAGTAAGAAAGCAGTATCCACACACATCACGGCTGAGACCAGAAACGCTAAAGAGAAGATTTGAAAGCAGCCAGAGGGAAAGATGGATTCCTTTTAAGGAATCCACAGCTGTCTTTTTTTTTTTTTTTTTTTGAGACAAGATCTCGCTGTGTAGTTCAGGCTGGACTTGAGCTCACTCTGTAGCTGAGGCTGGCCTCGAACTCACGGTAATCCTCCTGCCTCAACCTCCCGAGTGCTGGGATTAGAGGTGTGTACCACCACACCCAAGCCTATGTGGTTTTATGCTGAGATTTGATGAAGCGTGGACAAATCATGTGGAAATGTAACTGGACAGAGGTGGGTCAGGTCTCATGGTAAAGTGGGGGCCTAGCAAGCCCTGTTGGTTCGATTCTCTGTGTCCCCGTGTCTTCAGAGAGAAGGCTGTTTCTTCCCTCAGAGTCTTGACCGGTGGCTCCTACACATGGATCTGTTCAGAGGAAGGCCAGAGAATTCTTTTTAATTGGCACATAATAACTGCACATTTCTGGGGTATGGTGTGCCCTTCCAATGCATGGATACAAGGCATAAGGACCAAATCAGAGTCCCCATCTCCTCAAATATTTATCATGTCTTTGTGTTGGAAGCATTCAAAACCCTCTCTTCTAGCTGTTTTGAAACCTAGAATTAATTACTTTTAACTGTAGTCACTTACTATGCTACAGAACATAGTGCTGGGGCTGGGGACTTAGCTCAGTGGTTAGAGTGCTTGCCTTGCAAGCACAAGGCTCTGAGTTTGATCCCCAGCACCAAAAAAAAAAAAAAACCCAAAACCCCCCCAAAAAAGAACATAGCACCGCCTACTCTTGTGTGTGACGCCCACTACACCCTTCCCAGCCTCTGCGACCTCTGTTTTTGTCTGACTTCCATGAGATCAATTTTTTAAGTTTTACGTATGAGTGAGAACATGTGGAATTTGTCTTTCTTCGACTGGCTTGTTTCATCTAACATAACATCCTTCAGGCTCATCCATGTTGTTGCTAATGACAGTATTTCTTTCTTCTTTTTGGCTGAGTAATATTCCACTGTACATATGCACCACATTTCCCTTTTCCCTTCATCCAGCCTCAGACACATGGAGTGATCAGGCTATTGTGAACAGTGCTGCAGTCATTGTGAAAGTGCATAGATCTCTGTGATATTCTGATTTCTTTTCCTTTGGTTTGTTTTTGTTTGGTGTTGCTGGGGATTGAATTTAGAGCATGCTGGACAGTGCTCTACTACTGAGCCATGTTCTGGGGTGATTTCTTTCCCTTTGGATGTATTCCCAGTAGTGGAATTGCTGGAGCATGTGGCACTACCTGTATCTGTATCTATGTCTGTCTGTCCGTATTTATTTTTGTACTGAGACTTGAACTCAGTGCTTCGTACACACTAAGCACGCACTCTAGCACTGAGCTATACCCTCAGCCCCTGTTTTTAGTTTTTCTAGGAACCTCTATGTTAGTTTCTGTGATGGCTATTTTCATTTATATTCCTTCCAGCAGCATATAAGAGTTCTTCTTTCTCTGCATCCTCACCGGCATTTGTTTTTTCTTCTTAAACCCTTTCCTCCTTTCCTCCCTCTCTCTCCCTCTCCCTCCCTTCCTCCCTCTCTCCCTCTCTCCCTCTCTCCCTCTCTCCCTCCCTCTCTCTCTCTACCCACCCCATCTTGTTGATCCAGTTTGTCTAATTTTACTTTTCTAGTCTCTGCTTTCAGGGTCTTACAAAAAATCCCTTGTCCATTCATAATAGTGTCCTGAAGTGCTGCCCCTATGTATTTTTTTTTTTTTTAGTAATTTCATAGTTTCTTCCTTTGATGACATTTTGCTGTGTTACCCAGGCTGGCCTCAAACTTTGAACTCCTGAGCTCAAACAGTCCTCCTGCCTCAGCCTCCCAAGTAGCTGGGAATACAGGCATGTTCTACCATGCTCACTCATATTTTGGGTGATAGCCATTCTAAGTAGGGTGAGTTGATACTTTACAGTTGTTGTTTGCATTTCCCTGATGGTTAGTAATGTTGAGCAGTTTGTCATATGCTTGTTGGCTATTCATATGTTTTCTTTTGAGAAACATCTAGTCAGATTATTTGCCCATTTAAACATTTTTTTAAAATAAGGAGTTGAGTTCCTTATATATTCTGGATATTAATCCCTCGGATAAATGAACAGTTTGCAAATATTTTCTCTCAGTTTGTCCCATCACGCTTTAATTGTTTCTGTCACTGTACATTAGCTTTTCCATTTCATAATCCAGTTGGTCTACTTTTGCTTTTGTTGTTTGTGTTTTTAGGGTCTTATAAAGAATGTCCCTCCATATGAACGTGCTGAGGTGCTTCCCCTGCTTCCTTGTCTCATAGTTTCGGGTCTCACATTTGAAAGTGTCCGAAGGGCTCCGAGGTCATTCATGATCCTGGTGAGACGCGGGGTCCAGCTCGGTCTTCTACACGGGGCTGCTCAGCATCTGCCGTTTCCTGAGAGCAGCGTTCTCCAGTGTCTGTTGAAAATCGGTTTGCCGTAAAGCTACAGAGTGGATTCTGGGTTTCCTGGCCTGCTGCATTGGCCTGTGTGTCTCTTTCCACACTAGCGCCGAGCCACTTTGGTTACAAGAGGTTTATAGTGTGTTTGGAGGTCGGGTGTTGAGATGCCTCCCCCTCGTTCATTTTGCCTGGGGTTGCTTTGGCTATTCGGGGTCTTTTTTGTGCCCCCCTCCCTTCTTTTTCGCTTTCTTTTGGCAGTCCTGGGGCCTGAACCCGTGTCCTTCACACTGGGCTACATCCCCAACGCTTTTTATTTTTATTTTGAGGCAAAGTCCCACTAAGTTGTCCAGTCTGGGCTTGAACTTACGATCCTCCTGCCTCGGCCTCCCAGAGTGCTGGATGACAGATGTGTGCCAGGGCGCTTGACTTTTGTGTATCCGTGCAGATCTGAGAGGATTTTGTTCTATTTCTGCGGAGAGTGTTGATATTTTAATAGGAATCGTATTGCATCTTTGTGTCACTTTGGGTAATATGTGCATTTTAACAATATTAATTCTTCCAGTCTGTGGACATGGGTTGCCTTCCATTTTTCGGTGTCCTCTTCGGTTTCATTCCTTAGCGTTTGATAGTTTTCATCGGAGGGATCTTTCCCATCCTTGCTTAAATTAATTCTAAGGTGCTTGTATTTCTTTTGGTAGCTATTGTGAATGGGATTGCTTTCTTGATTTCCTTCTCAGCTAGTTCATTATTGCACAGGAGCAACACTGACTTTTGTATGTGGATTTCACATCCTTGTGATGGTTTCAGTGTGAAGTCTCCCCGTCCGGAGGGCGTGACTCCTCGCTCCAGGGCAGGCTGCCTAGGGGGGGCCTGTCAGCTGGGTGGGTCAGCGCGCCATCCGTCCTGGCCCCTCCGTCTCTGCTGCGCTGTCCCCTGCGCTGCTTCCTGGCCATCGTGGGGCTAGCCCCTCCCGTGTGATGCATCAGGACGGGCTGAAGTTCTGAAACGCTGAGCCCAGACAGCCCTTTCTCCTTTGGGTCATGTCTGTCAGGTATGTTTTCCCCAGCAACGGAGAGCAGACCGGTACAAGCTGGAGCTTTATGGAATTTGTTTATCAGATCTAATTTTGGATGGAATGTTTAGGGTTTTCTAGTATATAAGATGGTGTTGTCTGCGAAGAGGCACAATTTGACTTCCTCCTTTCCAGCCGAATGCTCTTTGTTTCTTTCTCTCTCCTAATGGCTCTAGCCAGGACCTCCAATGCCATGCTGGTTAAGTGGGGGGGGGGTACCTCAGGTTAGAGGGTTCTTTGATGGAGAATCCTGTTTCAGTGGAGCAGCCTGGAGACCAGGGTGGCCTTGCTTCTGCTGTTTGCTCGCATGTCAGGGTGAAGCACTTTGGGCTGGCATGTTCCGAGCCCCACTGCTCACCACTGAAAGAGCAGCAGTACCAGTAGCCATTGCTTCCTTACATGCTCTGCTATTCCAACACTGGGAGCCCCGTTTCTTGGGGTTTACTTCTAGACAGTGAGGATGGTCGGCCCACGTAGGGAGGAGTGTTCTGCCTCTTACATCGTTTGGAATTGCCAGTACGTAATAACAGTAAAAGTGTATCAACTTCTCTTGAGTTTTGCTGTTATGTTTAGATTCTTCACTCTCCCTATTTCTTGCCACTGTTCTTCGATTCTCACTGACAATTTCTCTGTCCCTAAACAGTGACTCCTGTGAGGTCTGATCATTCAATTTGCAGACGTCTGCCTTCTTTTGCTTAACCTTCTTCAGGGCATTTCTCTGATCAGTAGCATTACTTAGTGGCTGTGGTTCTAAAAGTACAGTCTGCTGACCCCTGAGTCCCCCAAGGCCCTGCCAGGAGCTCCACTAGTCCAAACTATTATTCTTCTAATACTAGGACCATCACTTGCCATTTCACTGTGTCGACTTTTGCACGAATGGCACAAAAGTAATGGCAGCTAAGCAGAGCTCTCTAGTCCTTTAGCAGAAACCAGGGCAGTGGCACCGAACCTCAGTAGTATAGTTCTCCCTTGGTATCCACAGGGGGTTGATTCCAGGGCACCCCCAAATCCATGGGCACACCAGTACCTTACCTAAAATGGTGTGGTGTTTTTATATCACTTATGCAATCCTCCCATATCCTTTTAAATCATCTCTAGATGACTTAGACTACCTAAAACGATTTAAATGCTGCGTGAATAGTTGTTCTAGGGGCTGGGGATTTAACTCAGTGGTAGCGTGCTTGCCTAGCAAGCGCAAGGCCTTGAGTTTGATTCCCAGCCCCCCCACAGTTGTTCTACTATCTTGTTTAGAGAATAATAAAAGAAAAGTCTGCATCCATTTGGGACAGATGCAATTTTTCCTCCTAATATTTCTCATGCCTGATTGGTCAGTTGCACGGACGTGGAACCCCAGGTACAGTTGTCCAATGGGAGTCTGTATATTCTTTGCTACGTATGTAATAAAACAAAACAAACGAAATCACTTTTCACTTAAAAGTGATCTTGATGAAGCAGTACAGATGACATTTTTTTTAGTCTCAACACTTCTGTGTGCAGACTAGTCTTCTCAGCATTTGGCGCCACGGAACGGGGTACGTGGAAACACTCGCGCTGGACACGGACTGGGACCGCTGTCTTTGGAGAAGCAGTCATGCAGCTTTGGAGTTGTAAACTGAACCAGCTGTTTTTTTTTTTTTCGTAAGATAGCACTTTTACTTGAAAGAAGGAGTGACATAAAATGCAGGGGAGATTGTGCTTGCAAGGAGACCCGCTTACTGCTCACGCTCTTAGCTGATTCCACGGAGCCGCTTCACAGCTCTCTTAGGCTGTGGGTGACGAAGACGCTGTGAGGCAAGCCTGCCTGCAATGCGCTAGTGAATTCTGCCTGCTATGGGGACATTTTCTACCTTTCCAGTGGAAAAACCAGTTTAACGTCCATTTGCATTTCCTGTCAACATTCTTTTCTTTCTTATAAATTTGTGCCTCTAATTTTTCCCTTGAGCTGGCTAGAACATCTGCCTGGGTCCCTCATTATGAGTTAAAATGTGTTCACATGTGTTCATTTTATGTCAGTATGAGAGTTATGGTTTTACCTTTTTAAAAAAGTATCCTTTAACAAAGACTACAGTTATTCTAGCGTGACTAGAATTTCTCAAAGATGACTGAAATGAGCCTGTCAAGAAAACACCTGGCAGTGTTCGTTACTGGACACCACATTCAAGTTTCCAGGTGACGATTGGAATAGCAGTCACCGTGTGTTTAGCAGCCTCTCACCCCTAGAAACTTACCTCATGAGACTGGTGGCGATGTTTGTGAACATGATATTGGGTGACAGAATGTGACAGCATTTGGAAGATCTGCAGAACTCGGCAGGCCAATACTTTCCGAATGACCGGTGTGTGATGTTACAAAATCACTCATAAGCCACAAATCCACTTGAAGTGCAGGAGAGTGCAGTGAATCTTAATGTAACAGAGAGAGAAGCCCGCTGGGTGACAGAGTGCCTGCTTAGCATGCACAAGGCCCTGGGTTCCACTCCCAGCAACAGAAACAAAACGAAAGGAAACAAAACAAAACCCAAAACAAACAAAAAATCTCACTGATGTGGTTTCAGATTCCACATGTATCTAATCTCCATGAAACCACACTTGCTGAATTTTGATGTCTTGTCAAGCGCTATTGTGCCTTACAGCCGATGGTCTTAAGCAGGAGCCTATGTTATTTTCTGATTCTGAGGGATCATGGTCAAGTAGCCTAATTTTTTTGGGTCTTGATTTCCCAATCTGTAAAACAAATGGGGTAAGACAGCTTCTTCCCCCAGCAGGGCCCAGGGCCCCAACTGTGTGCAGAGCCACAGCACGTTCCCCAGCCTTCCCGGACTTCCGGCCGGATGACACTTGTAGTCTAGTCTAGCTACTTGATGCTTCGATTCTCACAGCTTTGATTCTTAGCTCCATCTCCGAGTCCTGGATGTGGAAACCTTTGTGGTTGGAGAGTGAAGACGCCTGCACAGAGGATAAAGACCGAGCCGGGTCATGAGAGTAGAGAGGTGGGACAGCAATTCAGTGGTTAAATCGCCTTCCTAGAGCCTGAACTAGAAACCTAAGCGTAAAGCTTCCGCTGCTGGAGGATTTTTTTTTAAAACTCCAATTCAGGAATTGCTTTCAGCCAGCATTGCCTCTGCTCTCTGAGCACAAGCCAGGCTATTGTGCTGGAAATAATCTGTGTTAGTCTTACTGGAGTGGCTTGTGTTGCCATAGTTACTATTTGGGTTCTGTGCACCTAAAATTTCAAGTATTTATCAGGCAAAAAGAGTTCGCTAGTTTTTCTCTTTTTGCCTTTGGCAAATGAGATTGGAGAGAGGCAGACATGATGTCCTTTTAAGTGTTTGTTTTGAGTGAGGACGGTCATAGCCAGGCTGCGACGCGATGGCGAGCGCTGGGCAGCGCTGAGCCGGCTTGGCCGCGGCCTTGAAGAACCGCCTTGCCCGCATCCCGCGAGGCCCACAGCGCGCTGACAGTGGGCGGAAGCGCAGCTTTCACTGCCGGTTGCAGGCTCAGAGACTGAGCGAGGCGGTTGGTTATTTATGACGGAGCAGCGCAGAGCTGGCAGGCAGGCTTCCCAGTTACTGCCTGTGTGTGAACAGGCAACTCGCCCTGCGGTGCCGGAGGCTAGAGACCTGCGCCAGGAGGTGGGCGGGGAGCCAGGTCCGAGGGGGCGTGCGGGTGGCCGCAGAGCAGCGGCAGGGCCGGAGTAGACTCGTCAGGGGCTCTGTGGGCAGCTGGACCGGCAAACCATCAAGACTCTGTTTTCGTAGCCAGCATGTCTGTTGGTACCGCCTGTTTCCCGGCCTGCTTTGCAGACTCTGATTTGCCAGTGGTGGTGCCCAGAAACAGTCCTTTTTGCCTGGTCACAAGGAGCCAGACTGGCCTTTATGTGGCCGTCTCCTAGGAGCCCAAAGCTATGCTGCACGGGTGGAATCTGTGTTTACGATCTTTTCACCCATCTCCCATAACTTTTGGTTGCTATGGTTACCTTGGCCTGCTGGGCCTGGCCCTCCAAGCAGGACAAGCTGTCTACTCAGCCCAAGGCTGGAGGCACCAGCTCCATCAGAGTTGGCCTTTTGGCTGTGGCCTTAACTGCATCACATCACCTGTCCATTCCGAGCCCCCAGCTCTCCCGATGAGGTGGTCCTGGCCCATGGCCCCAGCACTGGAGTCCAGTGCGCGTGCGTATGCGTGCGTGTCTGCTCTCCACCTGGCTGCTCATCCTGGCAGTTTCCACATTTGCCTCAGTCAGGTGCTCATTTTGCTGCCCAGTGGGCTGGTTTCTCCGTAGCTCAGATTTTGCTCTGTGGAGCCCCATCCTACACTATCGCCATCTGATCACATGCCTGCATACGGGGCTCCTTTACACTGGGGTGGGGGTCACACATCCCCTGTGTCTCTGTCGTGAGTGTCCGCTGCTGCTGGCCCAGCACCCTCTCCTGGCTTTCAGGTAACAGTACTTTGTGTCCTGTGTGTCACGGCTCCTACCACGTTCCCAGCTCAGAGGTTTCTAGTGAGGCTCACCTGACGCGCTTATTCCAGGGCTCAGCTGATCAGGATATCGCCCAGTTAATGACTGGCCTCATAATTCAAGCCAGGCCAGAAAGAAGCAAGTTTTTCATTCTGTTCTTCAGGAGGGTGGCTGGAGCCCTGATGGATAAGAGGCAGGGCTGCTATTTAAAGAGAAAGAAGGCGAGCGAGCCTCTGACAGACATTGTTTGCACGCCTCAACACTAGTCCAGATACCGGTAGAATAAATTCCCTTTTTTATGCAAATGCATGTTTGAGTTAGGTTTTCTGTTCCTTGCAACTGAGAGTCTGATAGATTCCAATTGTAAGGACACAAGGCTCGAAGCAGTGAGGTCACCTACCCAGGATGCCTGCTGCTGTGACTTGACCCCATTTCTTTTGGCCGCAATGACTGTGTCTCCTCCACTATACTATGCTGACTTAAATAGCAGTTTTCCGCTTGTGACATCTCTCACAGTATACAGAGCACTCTCTCATGGCTCACACCACCCCACCAGTCCCGCTGCTCTCACCGTGTGCTTCCAGCACAGGGTCAGGATTATTATTAGCAGTGTGGTTGTTCCTGTTTTCCAGATGAAATCCTTGAGGTTAGGCTGCATGTGCACTTAGTTTGTGAGTGGCAGAGTCTTGTCAAATATTCATCTCATTTGCCTACATTACTTGCTGGGTGTGCTGGGAGGAGTGAGTCAGCTGGGTATGCTGGTGGCCTCTCGGGCCTCGCTTTCCCTAAGGCGGCCTTGACCACTGCATACCTTGGAGGTAACTGCCTTTACAAGAGGCCCCGCCAGGGAAAGGGCCCGGGGACGGACAGACCCAAGTTGAGATCTTGCTTCTACCACTTACCAAGCTTTCTGTCTTGGCCCATGGAAGCTGCTAAGTACCATGAATACCAAAATGCTGTACCACGTGTGGCTTATAAACAACAGAAATTTATTTTGCCCAATTCTGGAGGCTGGAGGTCTGAGATCAAGGTTTTGGTAGGCAGATTAGGTGTCTGATGAGGGCTGCTTCGTGGTCTACAGAGTGACACACTTCCATTGTGTTCTCACAGGTGGAAGGATCAAGGCAGCTGCCTGTGGTGTCATTCATGAAGTATTAATCACTTCTCCAAGAGGCTCTACCACCTAAAAGTACAACTTTCCCTTTCTGCAGACTACGACATTGGGGATCAGGAATTTGACATATGATTTTTAGGAGACCAGGCTGGATGCAAACATTGAGACCTTAGCAATAACCACGGGCAAATTATTCACTTTATCTGAACTCTGGTTTTCTCTTTATAAAACCTATGGGTCAGGGAGAGTAGTACCTTGCGAGGTTTTTGTCAGGATCAAATGAAGACAATGCATGTGTAATAGTAACAGTGATAATAATGATAATAAAACCAGCAACTAACATGAATTGAGAGTTTGCTATAAGTATTAACTCACTCCTCAAACTAGTCTTACAAGGCAGGTATTGTTATTTCCAGAGACACAGATAGGTCGTGTGACTCGCCAAAGGCCACGGGTCTCTGGGTGGCAGAGCATACTCAACCCAAACATGCTAGTTAAGTGCTTTAATCACAGCACTGTGGACTGCCTAGCACAGTGCTGAGCACAGGGTGAGGGCTCCGGGGGTGGGATTCTTTTTCTGCCTCCTGCCCCCTTCTCTGCAGGATTCAGGACAGAACAGAGACAGTGAGCAGGGGTGGAAGAAGGCCTTACTCAGGGAGCACAGGTCGGTGGGGCTGCAGCCCGCACTCCGCACTGGGGAGATGATGACATTAAAGATTTCCATGGTCTGGAGCTGGAAGCCTGGATGCTGTTGGAGGGCACCCAGCTGGATGGGTGGCTCAAGAGCTGTGCCCACAGGATCTGGAAAGCACATGAGGGCACACTGTGGTGATGCGGGGCTCTGCTCAGGCTCTCAGCTTAGAGGTGGCTTCTGGGATGGAGAAGGATTTAGGGTTAGGGGAGCTGCAGCATCTGGCAGGCAGCTGGATCTTGACACTGACCAAGGCTGCTGGATGCGCTCACATTCATTCATTCATTCAATATATCTTTAAAACCCACTGGGGAAAACCCTATTTTCTCAGCAAGTCTTCCATCCTTTAGGACCCATAATCGTGCAGGAGACCGGTGTAAGGGGCAAACGCTTGGATTGGCTGCTTGGGTTGGGGCAAGGATGTGCCTTTGAGTGTGTGTTCAAAGAGCAGCAGGCAGTTCTGCTGTGTGGGCCAACTTCTGGCTCTTGTCTGGCCAAGCAGGGCAGCACTGCGGGAAGGAGAGCTGAGCAGCTGGGGATGATACAACACACACTTCAGAGAGAGAGGGAGAGAAGCAAGAGAAATGAGTAGCCAGCAGGACAGTGGACTTTGGCGTAAAAGAAGACAAATGTTTAAGGGAGCTTTTTTATGTTTTGCCATGTTATATGTCTCCCCCAAAATAGTCCAGTAAAATAGACATTCCCTGTTAGTGTGGAGTTTGATCTCTCTTTTTTTTTTTTGTGGTGCTGGGGATCGAACTCAGGGCTTTGTGCTTGTGAGGCAAACACTCTAACCACTGAGCTAAATCCCCAGTGCCCTGAGTTTGATCTCTTTTGAGGCTGCACTGAAGTACTGAGTCCCATTGCAAGGTGGGCATGGATGAGCACACAGTTGCCCACCGGATCTTACGTCCAGGTCATGTTTTTGGAGCTCCTGCTGTGTACCAGGCACTATGTCAGATGTCGCGGTTACAACCATAACAGAGACGTGGTCTCTGCTCTCGACAAGCTCTTTTGGCAGAGTAGGTATGGAAACAGATTGAAGTGGAAGACCTTCAATCCGGGAGGCAAACATCAAAGTCATTCTAAAAGAATGTTCAGAGTGATCACCTACATAAAGACAGACAGACAGACAGACAGACAGACAGACAGACAGATATAGTGGACTGTTACAGAGAGCTGGGCAAGAAACGCTGAGATATGAGGTCAGTGATTTTCAGCAAGGGTGCGAAGATGTTCAATGGGGAAAGGACAGTATTTTCAACAAAGAATTTTGGGAAAAATGGATATCCACATGCAAAAGAATGAATCTGGATCCTTCTACCATACCAAATAAGTTCAACATATATCAAGACCTACATGTAAGAGCTAAAACTGTAAAACTCTTAGAAATGATACAGGAAGAACAGGCAAAAAATAGACAAATTGTACAACATCACAAGTTGAAACTTCTGTGTATCAAAGAATATCCAAGTAAAGTGGAAAGACAACCTGAAGAATGGGAGAAAATGCTTGCAAATTACATATCTGGTAAAGGGTTCTTAAGAATTATGTATAAAGACCTTTTATAACTTAACAAGAGCAACAATAACAAAGGCCAACCACCCAACAACGAAACAGATAGGAAAACCCAAAACAACCTTCTATAGTTTGGATCTCAGCGTTCCCAGAGCCTGTGTGTTAGAGGCTCGGTCCCTGATGCAGTGCCATTCGGAGGTGGTCGAGACTTTAAGAGGAGGAGCCCAGTGGGTGTCTTTGGCTCATGGGGACATGCTCTGGAAGAAGACTGTGAGACCTGGCCTTTCCTCTTTCTGTCTCTTTCACTTCTGGGCCATGAGGCAAGTGATTTTGCTCCTCCATCTGCTCCCATCATGATGCCACCATATGCCACGATGATAGGGCTCACCCATCATGGATGGAAACCTCTAAAGCTGTGAGCCTAAATAATCCTTTTCTCTTTATAAGTTGATTATCTCAGGTATTTGTTATAGTAATGGAAAGCTGATGAACACACAATCCAATTTAAAAGGGCAAAGGACCTGGATAGACATTTCCACAAAGAATGTCTCAGTGGCCAATAGCACATAAAAAGATGCTCAGTATCACAGATCACTAGGGAAATGTGAATCAAAGCCACAACAAGATTCTACTTCTTATCCACTAGGACAGCTACTGTAAAAACCAAACAGAACAGAAAATAACAAGTGCTGGCATAGATGTGGAGAAATTGGGACCCTTGTGTGTTGTCTGTGAAAATATAAAATGGTGCAGCTACTGGGGACGACAGTGTGGCAATTCCTCAAAAAAATTAAAGAATTTGCAAACGATCCAGTAATTCTACTTCTGGGTATGTACACAAAAGAACTGAAAGCAGAGCTTCAAACAAGTATATACCAAAATGTGGAAGTGACCGATTTTGCATCAGTAATGCACTAACAAAATACTGTATATGCATATGCAGGAGAATATCATTCCCCCTTAGTAAGGAAAGACATTCTGAGCCATGCCACACCACGGATGAACCTTGAAGACATGATGCTAAATGAAATGAGCTAGTCAGAACAGGACAAATATGGGATGATTCCTGTTTTAGTTACTTTTCTCTCGTTGTTGGGACAGAATACCCGACACCCAAAGTTAGGGGAAGAAAGGTTTATTAGCTCACAGTCTGCAGAGGTTTTAGTCTATAGTCTGCTGGGTCTGAGGCGGCGGGGCTGGCGTGGCGGACTCGCAGCTAGCCACAAAATAAAGTAAAGAAAATACAAGGAATGTATACAAATCAGCAATACAAACAAACAGTTAATTAGCCTCTTCCTATATCTTTATCTAGGCTACCTGCCCCCAGGACAGCCCACACTCTAGATCCAGCTATCTCTCACCACATAAGGCTTTGGGGGGACATCTAGACACAAACCATAACAATTCCCTTCTGTGAAGTAGCTACAATAGTCAAATTTATAGAGACAGAAAGGGGAGTAGAGGTCCCCAGGAGTTCAGGGGAGGAGGGAATGGGAGGTTTAATGGGTAGAGGCTCTGAGTTGGGGACAGTGAATAAGTTCCCAGAGTGGATTGTAATGGTGGTTGCATGACATGGACAATGCACTTATGCCACTGAGCTATACATTTAAAAATGGCTAAGATGATAACTTTTATGTGTGTTTTACCACGATTTTAAAAAAAATTTAAAAAAGCATGAAGTGGTTACTTGGGTTGAGGGTATGTCCTACTGGTAGAGCACTTGCTTTAACATGCTTGAAGCCCTTGGACCAGCACCAAAAAAAGAAAAAAGGTGTCACTTAAAAATATCACCATGTAGTATGAACAGACACTTCACAGAGGAAGAAACACGACTGGTTAACAAATACATGAAAAAATTCCAACATCTCTGGCTATTAGAGAAATGCAAATTAAAATGACACTAAGATTTCATCTTACTCCAGAAAGAATGGCGATCATTGGGAAATCAAACAGTAACAGATGCTGCCCTGGCTGTGGCGAAAAAAGAACTCACCTACATCGTTGGTGGGAATGCAAAGTAGAACAATCATTATGGAAATCAGTATGGAGATTTCTCAAAGGACCGAAATTAGAAATTCCATATGACCCAGCTATCCCACCTCTGGGTATCTTTCCCAAAGAGCTTAAGTCACCATATTACAGTGACACATGCACACCAATGTTTATAGCAGCACAACTCATAATTGCTAAATCCTGGAAGCAGCCTGCATACCCATCAACAGATGA
>PVJO010026307.1:0-21317 GCA_004026905.1 Hystrix cristata
GGTGTGCTCTACAATTGTGTGAACCAGTTCCTAAACTTAATCTCTCTCTCTTTCTTGTCTATCTCTGTATTATATACAGCTAATATATTTTTACATATCCTATCTATATTTATTATTTACAGACAATATAAATATAGGTATAGATAGATGCATCTTATATACCACATACCTGCATGCACACACATATGCTGTGCTTCTCTGGAGAACCTTACTATAGAGACTAAAGAGCAAGCTAGAAATATTATTTTATTAGTCAGAGACTATTGTAAAGTAAAAGACAAAATTATATCTTTTTGGCTGTTGGTGGAACTGTGAGGAACAAGGGTTAACTCCATCCAAGGAGAGTAGATTTAAGGACTTGACAGCCAGAATGTATAGATGTGTTTTGACTAAAATAAGAAAAACACATTACATTCTCCAAGATCCATAAAGAGGGATAAACTTGGGTAATTTATAGGAAAATGGATGCATCCTGAGACCATAATGTTAAGTGAAGAAAACCAAACACACAAGTTTAAATGTCACATGGTTTCTTTTACATGAGAAACTCAATCTAAATAAAGGGCAAAATAAAAGACAGACAAGAGGAAACAAAGGAAAAAAGAGGAAGGTATTGTAATCCAGCATGGATAAGGTATCTGAAAGTGTACCCTGATTCAGTATAATTGTCTTAGAGGTACTTTTGGCGCTGTTAGTCTGGCTATTAATCTGTATATATGATAATTAACTTTATAAGGTCTTATAAGTAAATGAATCTGATCCTGGCAAAAAACAAAGGGCAGGGATCGTGGGGAAGGGGAAAAAAAGAATTGAGATGTGTTGTGTACAGGTACCAATTCCTCCTCACAATGAATATAATTATTATGTACTGCAAACATGTACTAATAAAATTAAAAAATTTTTAAAACACTTAAAGAATAATTGCAAGAGTCAACAGATGTGACAGACTACTGTCATAAGGAAGGAATTTGAAATCAGGAAGATTTAAGGTCTTTGTGTACATTTGATCAAATTATTGAACTTCTAAACTTCACATCTTTCACCTATAAAATGTAGATAATAAAATTTACCTTGTAGCATTTTTATGAGACTCAAATATGATTTATGTAAAGTGGGTCTGACCTTCAGTTAACAATAAAAAATGTAGCTTCTGCTTTTATCATCTTCATCATTATTATACGGGTAATGTTGATCCTGCTTGTAAGTTTTCATATATTTAGTTGAAAACCATAAAATTCCACTAGCTGACGTGGACCAATAAGCATGAGCCTGACAACATAGCTACTAATATCTTGTGACTCATCATCAAACGTGCATACTAATCTTGTTTAATTCCCACCACAATGCTATAGGCGTGTTTTTCAAAGAAGGAAATGTGAATTCAGAGCAGTTAGAGAACTCTTTTAAGGTCACATGGCTAATAAATGGCAGAGCAGAAAGGCAAATCTAGGTCTGTCTGACTCCAAGGCCCATGATTTCACTCCTTCCTGTATTACCACTGACACCTGCCCATTCCCCCACTCCCCAATCCAAACAAGGATGCTGGGGATTGAAGCCAGGACCTTCACACTGAGCCGCCCCCCATCCCCTCTTTTTCAGTCTAAGCTGCTAAGTCAATAAATTGCCCGGGCTGGGTTGAACTTGTGACCCTCCTGCCTCAGCCTCCCAGAGTGCAGGAATTACATATGTGTCTACTACCTCCAACTTTCAAGGTTAGTAATTAGCCTGTATATGGGGACTATGTCCTTTCAGTCATATTAATGCGCCTAGTATGCAGTAGATGTACACGCCATATCTGAATGGAAGAGGGAACGAAGAACCTAGATCTTTTTGAAGTTGTTTCCTTCACATCTGTGGCACGAACTGGGTATCTGCAACACTTGCCTGAATGGTGAATGGAACAGGGTCTTCCCGCACTCTCCCATCCACAATGAAGCCTTGGTTTGTCCTATCTGTGGCCAGGAAGGTAAAACAATCCGTCTGGGAGTCACCTCCCAAATGCTGATAGGCCACGTTCCCGTTGTCCACATCCCACTGTGTGAAACTGCGTCGAAGCAGCGCTGTGCCCCGCAGGCTGAGCTGGCCGTGCTGCGGGAGCTGGGCCAGCAGGAAAGTGACGTTCTCTGCAGGCGTGTCCGCGTCGCTCAGCCGGAGGAGGTCTGGGGAGAGCAGGCGCACGGCCCCTCTCGCCAGCCTCAGCCCCAGGTTGCTAGTCAGCACGGGCAGAGCTCTGTCCACAGTCTTCAGTGTGATCTTGAACACCCCGTGCTTGGTCCACAGCCCATTGCTGATGAGAAATCTGGCAAAGAGAGGCAAGGCAGCCTTCAGCATGGATTCTCGTGTCACCATCTACTGAAATGAAATGATAACAACACACACCTTTACTAAAGGACACGTCGTGCCGTGACTCAAATGAAAAATCAAGGGCCGATCGTCCCTTCCTGCCATCACACCAGTCACGGGGTAGCACACACATTGACCATTCTGCGCCCGCAGGTGTCTTCTCAGCGACACTGCTGGCAGACTCACGGAGCAGAGCAGGCAGGGTCTCACTCTGATATATTCCCTGCCCCAATAGAAACTTCGCATCCAACTGGAATCAGCAGGTGAGGGTGAAAAGTATGTTCATTTTATATATTTATAATTTTGCTTTTTCTTTCTTTCTTTCTTTTTTGGGGGGGTTTTGTTCTGCTTTGGTTTTTGAGACAGGGTCTCATTAAGTCGCCCAGTCTGGGACTGAACTCCTGATTCCCCCTTTTCAGAGTGCTGGGATCACAGGCTGGCCTGTTGACCACTGGCTGCAATTGTATTTTTTTCATTTGAATAATAAGGTAAACTTTTAAAACTTACAATTACAGAACCAATACAATGAAGTGCTGAAGGCTGAATTTGGTTACATCACTCTACTCATGTTTTCATGGTGACTTTCTTATGGACAGATCGAATTATCCAGCCCTGTGACCTTAACTGCTCATTCCCCCACCCTGGGCTGCGTCTTCACTCTTCTGGAGAATGAAGGGGGTGGACCAGATGATCACCAAGCACCATCCAACTCTATAATACTATGTGAGGCTCTACTCGCTTACATTTTACACACATGTGCTTCCACATCACTGCCTTCCAGGTTTGTAGGAGTTATGCTACACAAGGCTCATTTCCCTGCTTTTGAGGAAGATTCAGATACTTGGTGGGAGATCCTAAAGCAGGTGGGAGGTGTAGCTGGGACTGGTACCCAGATTTTTTGACCAGGCACCCTCTGCCTCTTAGAGTTTTTAATAAATGCTGACTTAGAAATCCACCAAAACAGAGTTTGGCACCTGAGTACTTGTGTAGAACTATCAGCCATCTTACCAGAGCTGAAATGATACACATTCAAGGTAAGCCAATCCTCTTACAATCTTGGGTTTGTGTTACATCATGTGATTGTGATTATGTGAATCACTAAATCACATTCTGTCCACTGCAGTTATTCTGAGAGTAACACTGGTTTAAATGATCTTTACACAATTTTAAGGTATTATTTTAAAGAAAATTAAAAGCATCATGAAATTATACCTACAAGACACAATATTAAAACTCCAAAATATTAGGAAATCTCTACTATCCAGTAAGATCAAAAAATTCACCATAAACCAAAGAAATGTACTGTTCTTGGAATTAATCATAGGGCTGTGTCTTACTAGTTTTTCTCTATGTATACAGTTGTTAAAAATATTTAGGAAGGGTACACTCTCATATTCCACAAATGTAAGAATTTCTAGAAGTCATGTCTTACTGAAATATAATACTAAATTATTAAAAATCTTTCTTTGGGGTTCTTTTTGTTAACTACAGAAGTCATGGGGTTTATATTTATTTTACTAATCTGCCAAATTTGATTAAAAAGTTCTTTATTTTTTGCCGAACTATGTCTTATCTTTCATGGTTTGAGGGTTGTGCTTTACTTTTGACCATGAAGGAACATGAAATCAGGTCAAGGGTGTACAATCAGTCACTGAACCTGCCTGGGGCAAAGAGTCAGGGAGAAGGACAATTAGACAAAATTTAAAGGGAGATGAGATGGATGGAGTACAGATTTTGTTTTGAAGGCTAAGACGAAGTTTTAAATTTTCTAATCAGCTGGCTACTAAGACTACCTACAAGGAAAATGCAATGTAATACATAGACTAAGGAATCTATGCCCTCCAAAGTAAAAATTGCTGAGGGAAATATAACAAATAAAGTAAAAATTTGACATTTTTACACACCTAGACTTATAAACAGCATCATTTCATACAGTTTGAATAAAGTCTTGAATTACCTTTAGGATTGTTGATAAAGCAAAACTAACAATTTTGTCAAACAAATTAGTCTTCTTTCTGTAAAGAAAAACTTTTGATTGATATATTCTAAGAAAATTGGGTAGTTTCATTGATAGAGCATGATGTGTTAATGAAATTAGTTTTTTATTTAAAAAAATAGCACACCTTTACTTTAGTCACCTTGACAATTTCAAAGGTTGAGGGAGATGAAGTCTTAGATATGAAAATTATATTCTATTTCTCAGACAAAGCCTTCATGGAACTACACCGTAATTCTGTTTTTTCTTGTTACTTTTTCATATTCTTCCCTTCCCCAGATCCTATTCTTTAATCCAGGGAAAAATAAGGAGATTAGGCATTCCTTCCGTGCCTCCAAGTTGTTTTTCCACTTTTACTCCTCCTGAAATATGTTTCACACCTCCCATTCCACCCTGCCTCCCACAGAGTAGCTCTCTATTCCCTACTCAATGCCTGTAAAAATGTGCTTTTAAAGAGAGTTTTAAATCAGTCATTAATCATTTAGCTCCAATGTATGGGGAAGGACATGAATTTTTAGTGTGAGCATTAATTGTAGAGTGAAAGACTTTGTGCTCCACTAAAAGTCTACCAAAGGTCACCAAAGAAAGAAAGAGAAAAAAAAAAAAAACCAGGAAAGAAGGGGAAAAATGAGGATCAGGAGAGAACCAGGTTTGATGTGAGCTCAAGTGAGTGATGGGCTCCACACCAGGTGGCCACTTTGAATGTCTGACTGACTTTCTTCTCTGGAGACTCACTTCTGAAAATGTCCTTTGAAGACAAGAGCCTCAAAGCTCAGTCCCAGGAACATCGCATTTACTGGGTGTGTGTGACCTCTATGAGGACACTGAAATTGTCTCATGACCCAGGCTGTCCATCTCAAATTCCTCCCTGCCTAATGATTGGGATCTGACCATGCTGGAAATAGGCAACCTGCCACCAGACAGATGGGAATGAGGGCAAGCAGGCCAGGGACCATGGAAGAGTAAGAAAGATGTTTACTGAGGCAAGTGTTCCCAGCTGGGACACCGAGGCAGCTGTCTGCACTGACCTAAAGCTAATAAACCAGGGGTGGAAAGGATGTAATTTCCAAACATGACTGGAAAATGCATCATTCTACTTTCCTGAGTAACAATACAAACTACTCACAGGCAGAGTTCTTATCAGAGAGAGAGAGAGTTATGGTTAGGTTCCCAGTCAAAATAAAGCTAACAGAACAAGTGAAACAAGATCAGAGTTGTTCATGTCTGCAAAAGTCGACCAGATGATCTTCCAAATGTTGCTCTCCCCCCACCAAATTCCTGTAAATACATATTCGCAAGGTTTAAAATAATAGCGCTATTGCCATGTTGGTATCCATTCTGCGGTGAGGACGCTGGTAGTACGGAGACAATAGCACCTTCTGTGTGTCCATTTTGCTTAATTTCCCTTAGTCCACTCCCAGAGAAAGAGTGTAGCCAAGATGACCACCATTCTCATGAAATTTAAGGAATGATTCTCGGGTTTGTCTGGGGTGTCTGCCTGGTCTGATTTCACCATTACCACCGTGCTTTCAAGCTTTCTGCATTTCCTGGCAATAGAGTTGGCTGAAGAATCTGCCATCTGTCATGGCATTTAAGAGATAAAAATGGAATCATAAATAGCGCCAGCTCCTCAGAAAAAAAAAAAAGTCCAGCCGGCATGTCAAAATGGAGGACATTAGCATGTTCTTTTAGTACCCGGCTGCCAGCAGCTGAAGTCAGCTTGCTAATCACTCGGTGTCATCTGTCCTGGAACATGCTGCCAAATCTCTCTTCCAGGCCAGCAGCACCAAACAATGCAGGGGAAATTTATGATTCACAAAATATTTTTGCACAAGGTAGAATCTGACCATTAAACTCCCCCATTTAATTAATGCTGCCATATCTTACAGTAAAAAGGGAGGGGAGAAAAATTCTCTGCCACAGAATTTATCTCTTCTACCCTGCCAAATTTCTTGCCAAATTTAGCAGCAAGCGACATAAATTTAGGTGATTAGATTGGTTGCATATATTTAATTTTTAAAAAGCACCACGATCACACTTTCATTATAACAGGCTTTCAGCTTTGGTTTAGCGCCACTTGACAAAAAACACAGCAGTCCATGATTGGGTGAGTGAAATGACAAGATTAAAATGAAGGTCTTGGGCAGATGCTAGGCTCGTTCACTATAAATATGTAAAACTGCTGGCCAAAAATCAAAATGATTCATTGAGGAGGTTCCTTTGCACAAATACATGGCCTCCACAAATTTTTCATACAATGAGGTATAATGGAAAGAACTCTCCATGGATATGAGTTCCTAGCCCCAAACTCAGCTCTGATACTCAGTTAATATCAATTTGGGTGACTTCCTTTGCCTCCTGGAACTTCGGTTTTCTCATGCATAAAATGATAATAGCCTCATCTCTCTGAAGGTGATGCTGTAAGACTTAAGGGAAATAATATAGTACCAAAAAGGGTCTGTTACACTGCCTGATGTGTTGCACATGTTCAAGCAAAGCTGGCTTTCCTGTGTGTAAAAGAAGGGATTGGACCCAATCGGTGCTTTACAACCTTTGTTTCTGCAGCCCCGTTTCCCAACCCTGAGTCACTCAATGACTACCATCATATTTGCCATATGCTTGGACTACGTATACTATTGGTATTTACTAATTTTGCTTTACATCAATTTACTTTTTTACTTAAATAAATGTATTTAAAAGGAAACCTCATAACTACTACAAACTTAATTCTATTGGCACTATAAAAATAAATATGAGAAAACACTATTTTTAATTTTAGCTAGATACTGTTGCTCACTGGCTCAGCATCTGAGACCTGCAGTCTCTTGGTTAAAAAGAGGAAAATAAATATGAAGTCCTGGCAAAGAATGAGCACCAACTTGAGGCTTTCTCCTTGAAAGATTCAGAAGGAGGGAGAAAACACACAGGGAGTAACTTCTCATTCTTGATTCCCCATTACTGATTGCCTGTTCCTGTACTGCCCACATCATTTTGCATTTTGCAATCACCTGGGGTACAAATCACTGGGTTCAGGAAATAGAGCCTCAGTCTTTTTGTTAAAAGAAAACCTTGCTCAGGAGTCTAGTGGGCAAAACAAACTGGAAAACCAAGTGTCAAAACACAAAAGGAGGGGCTGGGGATTTAGCACAGCGGTTAGAGCGCTTGCCTTGCAAGCACAAGGACCCGAGTTCGATCCCCAGCACCAAAAAAAATAAACCACAAAAGGAAACAAAGTTCAATCGATAAGTTGAGGTGAGGGCTCAGAGCTCCACCAATTCGGCTTCCTGGCCTCTGTCTCTGGAAGGGCCTGCAGCCTTCCGCAGACACTCAGGACTCCTTGGAACAAACACGTTCAGAACAACTGATCAGGCCAGCCCAGCAATCACACCAGAACTGCCTGGAGAACTTTACAGATACAGATTCCTCAGCCTGAGATTGGATTTAGTACAGTTGCCTCGCTGGGCTGAAGTCCGGAAGATGCTATTGTAATTTTCCCAGGTAATTCTGAGGATTTGGAAATGTAGAGATTCTTGGGATAAATGATTTCTAAAATACTCTCTAATGTGACTTCCTATAGACGAAAATTAGGAAAGTTTTATAGTATCACCAGTCCTTACAATTAGAGATTTTGGTTTTTATTTTCACCATCTCATTTGTTCCTAGCTTTATTTCTGAATATTTGCATTCATTCCTTGGCTTCTCCAGAAGGGTCAGTAGTTTCTCTAATATAGTCACTGATGCATTCAGCAGACTCTCATATGAGCATTGACTGGAGGAGGCAGGAGCAGAGAGAAGCCGGCAGTTCCAGAAACCAGAGTAAAATGAAAGGCTCTGGATCTGATACATATGTGTTAGGGCAAGAAGCCTCCCACCTCTGCCAGCAAACAGGAAGAAGACAATAAGCACTGCTCCCAGGACTCTGTAACTTCTTTTCCTCCTTCAAGATCGTGCTTGGAGTTGTAAAGATGGGAGGTTAGAAGCCAATCAAAGAAAGAATATGATACTGCCAATAAGAGTAATAATCATAGCAGCTGACACTCAGTTCTGTTCATGTGCCAGATATTGTTTTAGGTACTGTACAGTACATGTAGATGCTTATTTAAACCTCCCCAAAACCCAGTCTGGCAGGTGCAGTGAGAATCATCCCATTCTACAGAGCGGACAAAAGCACAGGAGGCTAAGTGACCTGACAACAGCAAGGAGAGCTATGAGTCACAGAGGCAGCACACAACCCTGAGCCTACACTTCAACAACGACACCAAACCACTTCCCAAACACAGGAAGCAGCTCAAAAAGGTTGTATATCCCCCTCTAATGTTTAGCAACATTCAAGTGGTGACTTGGTTAGGATATCAATCAGTTCGATGATGATCCGCTTGTTAAAGGACATTTATTGGGAGCGAGAGAGAAAGAAAAAAAAGAGCCGGGTGTGGTGGCACACACCTGTAATCCCAGCTGAGGCAGGAGGATTGCAAATTCAAACCCAGCTTGAGCAACTAAGTGAGACCATGTCTCAAAATAACAAAAAAAGGGCTGATGATGTAGCTCCGTGTGAAGGCCCTGGGTTCAATCCCTAGCTAAAAAAAAAAAAAAAAGATTATTTTAAGGTTTCCTAGACTTTTTTTTTGTTGGACTATATATATCCTCTTTCAGAAATCATTTTAAATTCCCAAAAGGCAAACAAAATCATCTTACTGTCATTTGGACAGTGTTTATTACAGAAGATACACTGAAATTAGGTAAGTACGGCGGTACCTTGGTTCACGAACACTTTTGTTTGTGAACAGTTCAGTTTGCAAACAGAAGCGTTTGGCAAAATTTTGTTTTTGTTTGCAAACTCTGCATCAGGTGACGAACATGACCACAGCTATCCTTCTGGCATGAACGTGAGTGTGGCTATCTTTTCTAGAATTGTGAAATGAATGAAGTTCAGGAACTGTGACATCACTGTGTTGTGTAAGATAGAAAGGAGTGGTGTTTGAACACAGGTATACAGGTAATATGTGACAGTTTATGGGAACCCACTGAACAACTGTGACATTGACGTCATTTTATAGCGGCCTGTAGAAGGTTGTATCTGGCCTGAAAATTAGGCTGGAGGCCAGGAAGCCCCGGCTGAGTGGCAGACAAACCAATGCTCTGAGCTTCCTTCTTAACTGGTGAAATTCACAGTGGATCATCTACCACGGCTCCCCAGAGCTAGCCCAAGATTTCCCAGTCCTCACCCCCCGTTTCAGGAGCTGCCTTTCAATAAAGACCTCAAGTCTGGCCAGCTTCGAAGGCTGCTAGATGATAGATCTTCTAGAGGTTTTCCTATTTATTGTGACTTGAAACAAATTTCATATTTTAAATGAGTATAGATTTTTATTAATGTTTTATCTTTGCCTTTTCACCAGACTGTTATTCATTCCAGTGATTTATTTGATACAGAACCCTTGAACAGGTGCACAGTATCCAATTATGACATTGTTTCTATGGCAAATATGATCCACTCTGTGACAACATGATTTATGATAGAGCTACAGGAATGCTTTGTGTCAAAAGGCAGTGTCTGCTTATGCCAAACTTATTATGCTAATAAATGACTTTTGCTCACTTAGAAAAACATACTCAAAAAAGAGGAAAATTCATGTTCTATGTCTACCCTTAGTTGGGGACCCTCGGTCTCCACATTTCTCTTCACAGAAGATCTCACATTTGTGTCTGTTTATTGCATTTATTTTTCAACACCAGTCTCTAATTTCTTGCTGTGCTGCTGTCATTTTAATTGCACACCTTCACCTTTCATACAGCTCAGCAGCAGAAGAAAAACACAGCTAGAGTAGAGCTGGGAAAGGACTCGGTTTTTTCCTCCTTTCTTCTTTCTTTTTTTTAAAAATAAATTTCAATATGTACACTGAAAGCACGTAACATAATGTTATGGGAGTCAAAAGTGGTAAAATGGCTACAATAGACCACATTAGGGTATTTCTGCTATTCTAAGCATTAATCCAAGGAAAGGGTTGAGAAGTTTCCACAGGGCCCACCTGAAGCTGTCGCTGCGGGCAGCCACCTTGCTCTTATGTACGTAGCAGACTGTCCGTCCTGCTATGTCCATTTGGCTGAAGCTTGTAATGGGGACTCCAGGGTGGTGGACATATTCCACCTGGCCATGCTGTGGGGGGGAGGTGACCACATAGAGCAGCTCTTCATGCTTGTCTGTCCCATCCACAGCCAGGAGAGTGGCGGTTGTCAAGAAGCCTCTGTTGCCTTTGGACACCACAAGTGGCTTTGTAAGAATGACAATGTCACCTGCATGACAGAAGAGGTTATAGTCAAGAGTCACATGTAAAAATATGTAATATTCAAGGTAAAAGTGAAAGATGAGGCCCAAACTATGCCAAAGTCAAACCTAACATGACACAGAAAGGCTCACAGAACTATGACTAATAAAAGGATTAGGCAAAAGAAATGAGCCAATATTTCATGGAAGAGGAAGCATGTGTGGCCAATAAGGATGTAAAAGATGCTCAATATCATTAATAATATGAAAATACTGTACAAGATCACAATAAATTGCCACCCTTAATTCTTTGATGGGCAAAAATACAGAAGTTCGACCATATCAAGTGTTAAAGAGGATGGAGGTTGAGATAGTCTTGCATACAACTGTAGAGGAAATGTAAATCGATACACAACTTGGAATTATTTTGTAAAGAGTTGTATGATTAGACCTTTGCTATGATTAGGTGATTCTACCCTTCTGTGTACCCCAAAACACTCTTGCACTTTAGCTCCAGGAGACACATTCCAAAATGGTCATTGCAGCAGCGTTTGTGATAGAAAACACACCCAATGTCTATTAAAAATGATTATATCTAAAATTCAGAGTTTCAGCTTTGTGTTTGTCAGGCACAGGACTAATGATCCTTAAATGTTCACCCAATCCTGCGCTATAGGGTATCATCACATTCCCCAGATTATAAATGAGGAAATTAAGATACAGAAGTGCTAACTAACCAGCTACCAGTTACACAATTAACAAAAGGCCAAGTTAGAATTTGTACTTAAGTCATTGAGAACACAAGCTCTTGGTTAGATATCCAAAAAGAAAAATATGTGAAGTAAGTGCCCAGTGATTTCTAGACTAAAAACTACAGATGGCCAATAAGACCAAAGATACTCGATCTCATGAGAAAACAAGAATTGGAAATAAAACATCAAGGTGTTATCATTTTAGACCAGTGGTTCTCAACAGGGTCAGTTTTGCCACACACCCTACCACCATATATTTGTCCTAATTGAGGGTTGCTATTGGCTTCTAGTGGGTAGAGGCCACAGATGCCATTAAACATCATGCAACTCATAAGGAGGTTCCCTGCAACAAGGAGGTTCCACTCCAAAATGTCAGGAACGCCAAGACTGGGGAACCCTGTTTTAGATTACCAAATTGGTCTTTTATTCAAATGATATCCAAGAAGTGAAGACCATCCTTAATTTAAATAAAAAGCTGAGCTGCAGATATACAGAGGGGACCAAGATGAATACATCAAGGAAATCATAAGAATGAACAAGGCTAGAGAGCTAAGAAACCCCGACAAGTGCTCTCACTGGGAGCGGAGCGATGGGTCTGCGGGAAGGAAGGGCACCTGGCTCATGCCTTGCTGCGACTTGTCAGCAGCGTAAGGACAGGTTTGGGTTAAAGTCAACCTGGGCCATGCCCTCCTACGCTTCTCTCAGAGATATCAATTTTGCCCCTGGCCGAAGTATAACACACAGCACAACCGGAAGACTTAAACTTATTTATAATAGCTCCCAGATGGAAATAACTAAATGCTCGATATTAAGGGTATTAAATCTAACTACACAAAATAGCTTCATCTGGAGATAAACGATTATAGTTACATAGTTATAAACTCACGCAATTTATAAACTCATGCAATGTTAAGTTTAAAAAAGAACAATGGAAAAATAGCATACAACACTATACATTGATGAAAGATAACTATGTAGAAAAGGAGGCAGATAGGAAGGAAGGCTGATTCCGAGCTTCCGAAACTATTACCAGATCAACATATCTACTTGGCATTGGTTTTCATAAAATCTCTTAGAAAATAATCACACATCAGTTGCGCAGTTTCTGGTGAGGCAGTTGTCAGCCTTGCTAGCCTTTCTTCCTGGGTGCCCTGCTGTAGTTTCTATTGCCAGCTTCCCTGCAACTCAGGAGAAAGGCGCGCAGCATTCAAACCCAGCTGATAAAGCCTACGCAGTGAGACTTTCTCCCACATCTCAATTTTTCTAAGACTTTTTGAGATGAGGGGATGTCTAGATGCCCAGGTAGGAACAGTCCCCAGATAACTGTGTGTGAAAGAAAGCCCACTTCCATTGCCACGAAATTTCACTGTGCTAAGTCAACAGGAAGACGACCTACCCTAATATAATAGTTGTCTGTCCTAATATTACTTGCTTCACTTGTATACATTTTGCCAAGACCTACATGTAAATGAGCATAGTTTTTTCAGAGAGAAATAAAATGTGTTCAAAATCATCTTACTTATCTGAAAGTCACTTATTAGACATTTTCAAGGAACACATTTTACACCAGAAAGCAAGCAAAAAAAAATTATATAATCAAAAATAAACCGCAAGATTAACCAAACAAAATTAAAAAAAAAAAAAGGACAGTTGTAATTCTACCACACATACAAAGTAAGACTTTTACTGCATTTAATAGCCAACCTAACTCTGAGCTTCCTAGCAAACCAGGCAAAACAAGGAAACATTCAATCAATGAAGCAGGTACTGAGGATCTAACAAAATACTTCACTCGGGAATGTTTAGATCCTGGGACTGTGCAGATGAATAAGATGAGATTATTGCTCTCCTCACACACAGTAAGCAAGATTATGAATAGTAAAAACTGAGCATCAAAGTATGTGCTTATCTCCTTTGTTGAACTTTTTCTTAAACTTCCCTCCACCTACCTTTCAGGAGCTGTTGACCTATGTTACACAAATGATCCTCTTAATTAATTCAAGAGGAACCTATTATCTCACAGTGTTTTTCCTTGTCCCTACAGTGTGTGTATTAGCACTTTCAAAGAGAAAAGAATGACAGCTTCCAACTTTTCAATGACAAAGTCACTTTTTGCTATTTTTTGTATTTAAAATACATTTATCCCACTTCCTTTCATATTATATTGGAAATAGTTTTCCTTGAAAATTCTATTTTCAAATGATAATTCACTTCTTGAAGATGAAATTAGAGTTATCACACCAATTAGTAAAATTTTACTTAAATCAAAACCCCTCACCACTAAAGTACCCTGTGTTGCCACACTGTGGGCAAGACTGGACATCTAACAGGAAATACACCTGGCTAGTCTTGTGAACTGCGTGCATCCCTAGAGAAACAGGTCAGAAGTCAAACAGATGAAATCATAAATGGTGGAATTTCAGGATGAAGGATGGAAGAAAGGAAATGAAGGAGGGATAGAAGGAGAAAGAAACAATCGTTGAACACTGAGATCAGCTCATTTCCAGTTATAAAAGTCAAACCCAGTAAACACTATAAGCATGCCTTTACCTTTTCCCATGTCCTTGATGATGATGTGACAATCGAATGCAGGTGATCTGTTGTCGCCATCCCAGAGGTAGAAGGTGAAGCTATCTCGATTCTGGGAATCCATGGCCCCCATATGTATGTATCTCAGCAAGTTCAGATCCACTTCTTCCTGCGTGCATTTCATGCCCGGAGACAGGGGGACCCAGTCCCTCCCTATCTGAAAGGCGCCAGAGTTAGTTAGCTGCCCATGGTTTTATTCTCCTGCTGAGTTAGTGGATATTTCACATATAACCTACAGAAACCTCCAACGGAAACATTTCAGGGAAACTCCAAATATTTTTTGCCATATTCCCTTATTGTTTCTTTTCAAGGAAATATATTAAAATAATTTAAGACCTTGGGAGAAAACTAGCATCAACCCAAGGATTTTGACAAAGTCAAGTGGCAATTCAACAGCATCAATACTTAAAGGTATTTATCATAAGCAATCATAGCTGATTAAATATTCCAAATAATGAGAGCAGGTGGGTAATTGAGATGCTGGAAAGGGTTCTTTAGAAATCAAATGTGTTCCTTTTGGAGTTTTTAAATTTTTTTTTTTTTTAGTTCATATCATTGTACAACTAATCAAATCTATTTTTTCCAGGTGGTTCATTACTAGGCTTCCCTGATAAGAAAAAACGGAATAAATGCATTTATTCCCTAGTCCATTTTCTAGCCTCACTAAAACCTAAAGAAAATGATCAGGATCCCTATCACTCCCTACATTTATAACTTAAGTCAGCAAAAAATATAAACTGCAAATATCATACATTATTTTTATCCAGATCTTCTAAAAGGATGCCAAACTGGTTAGGAATATGTTCTGCACACAGCTTAGTGCAAAAATTGTGGCATTTTCAATTAAAAGAGGCTCTTGTGCTGGGGGGGGTTAGGTAACAACTAAGAATATTATAAGTGAATTAATAAATCTGTATCTTATTAATAATCCCACTGCTATTGTCTTAAGTACACACATAGCTCTCCCTAAGAATATCCCATAAAAAGTTATTTGACATAATTCAAGGAAACTATCAATTAAAACATTTACAATATGAAATTATATTGTGCTTTTCCTGTCTGTTTTAAAAGCCTGAAACAAAAACTTAAATCACTCACTTTTTATTTCCCTTGGATAGATTATTCTGCAGACTCCCACCTTCTGGCAAAAGAGCTTTGTCCTCCTTTCTCCTCATTGTGTTACCACTTCTCTTTATGTTATTCTACTTCATAAAGTTTCTTCCTCTTTAATATTCTTGCCCATCTAATGTTCACAGATGCATGCTCTGCCCCAGGATTTAGTGGGTAAAAGTTAACTGTATTGTTATAGTTCAGTGTTTGTTTCCATCATAAGATCTATTTGCAAATATAATTTTTCAAACAGATTCTCCTTCAGGCTTTAAACCAGACAAGCTACGATTTTAATTTTTCCTCTTAGCAATCTTGTCCAAGAAAATAAATACAGAAGAAGACACCATTTGCTCTCTATTATCTCCATCTAATTCCTCATTCATACCCAAAAATGTGGGTTTGACTTGACATAATCAACTGAGGAAGAAAATAAAAGTGAGTCTCAAAATGAGAAAACCAAGAAAAGCCCACAAGAAACAGAAGTCCACGAGACCTGAAAACCTGGTTCCTAGTCTGAGACAGTCTTGGGGAGCCCCACAGGAGGTGCAGAGAAAGCTATGGAGCCCCATCGGGAACCTGAACCCATCTGGATTTTCACATATCCAAAGCAGTTCAGTTTCCGAGCTACCCAAATGTGTGAGCTTTCCCTGCGTTTCTGCTTCATTACTCGTTGAAATGAAATAAGGACACAGCTGTACCTCAATTTAAATCAGTGATTGCTCTACACTCTGATTCTCTATGGTGCCTACAATCTGAGACAATCAAGCTGCTGTTCCACACAGAATGAATCCTTGCTGCTTCTCTAGGACTGTGCATCCATTCATTCGATTAAGAGTTAAGCGTTCAGTGAAACAGTCACACTGGGGAGGGCTAGTGGTTGTTGCTGGTCTTAATCCCCCATTCAGATAAACACTTTGGTTACTCAACTGACCTTTCCAAGTGACTGATGTATAATTTAGGTTGGGCTAATTTTTAAGCATCATGTACACAGTCTGAATCAGGCTGAAATCTTGCTTTTTCGAAAACTATGTTGAAATAAAGATGTCTGATTCATAAACAAGCTGTTGGGAAAATTGGAAATAGAGCCAGGTGACTTGACCTCTAATATCCCCTTAAAGTTTTCATGCTTTCTTGCTTTCCATGAAAGCGAGCCATTTCCAGGACATATACAAATCCAGGAATGTTAATTCACTGTGTAATGTTGGATTTTACTGGATTCTAATACAGCAGGCATTAAATAGTGGAGTGGGAGGACCCTCATGTGACATTTCCCCCAAACGTGCGTTTTGTTTCCAAGCGTTGCCCACACCAGCCTTAACCTGAGGACACTAGTGCAGCAAAGGATGAGGGACTGCAGAATAAAGACACCGACCTTTCAGCTTTCATACAGAATACAGAACAATTTGATGAGTTTGTTGTTTGCAGTGTGAGCAGCCTCCCCAGAAAAGAGATCGGGCTTTTCCCTGCTCGGTGAGCGAGATGAACTTGGGAAAGAACCAAGAAAGCAGCAACTTGCTGCAGACCATTGAGAAGGCAGGAGGTCATAAGACTCAGGTAAGATTTGGAGTCTGAACAAAGAGGGACCTGCTGCCTCAGGTCCCACATTACATTGTCACGAGGACAGAAACATCATTTGTTGGGAAACTGGAGCAGAGAAGGAGCTTCAGATTTTCCTAGGCCTGACTGTCAGGAAAGAATAATCAGTTTTTTCCTGTTCTTGAGAAAGGTTCCTCACCTGAGAGGGAAAGAGAAGATGGGGAGGCAGAAGAGAAGTGGGAGGGAGGAATTGATTTCTGGTGGACCTGAAGGAGTTCTATGATTGAGGTAATAGATGCTAAAGAGGAAAGTTACACAAATTATATTTTTTAAAAAAACTGATAGGAATGAAGACATCTCAAAAGATGCTGGATTCTCGTCAGAACCAGATAACTTCCTTTACCCTGGCAACTCCTTCCCTTGGAATTTAGGGACGATCAGGGAAGGGAGCAATGAAGAATCTAACATTGGCTGAATTTACCCTTAGGTGACTAAGAAAATTTAAAAGGGCATGAGTTCCGTCTGGTGCAGGAAAATTAAATTTTCTACCTCTGGGCAAAAATATGGCTATTTAAGAATAAATACAATTATATGAATGTGTGTGCTGGTAAAATGTATGCCTGCTACATTAGTTTTGAAAAATAGAGGGAAAAAGGCCACTAACCTTAAGCTGAAGTTGCCCATTTTGGGGAAGGCTTTCAAATAAATAGTAAATCTTCTCCCTGGGTGAGTCTTTATCTATGGCAGAAAGAACAGCACTAGAAAGAATACGAGTATCACCCATATTCATTGCAATTTCAGCCTTCCTGTAAAAAAAGGAAAATACCTGGGTTGATATAAAAGTGGGAGGTATTACTTTAGCAGAGGGCACTTATATTGACTGCTACATTTCCCACCCTTCAACAGTTAAGGAGTGATATTCAGTATCCCAAGTACTGAAAGTGACTAGCAGACACACAAAATGAATTCTTTCACTTTACATGTCCAAGTCTGAAAAGACAATGAGACACCAGCAACGAATAGTGTACCATTCCCAATCGCTTTCACACATGCAGAATGTTACGATTTCATAAGTTAAAATTTTAGTTCACACAATGATTTGTTTCCAAATATTTCCTTGGACAATAACAGTGGCATGTAGTAGGGGGTGAGGCACTACCATTCTAATTCACAGACAGAAACTTAGTGAAAGAGAGTCACTGACATCTACTGTGCCCATGTCCCCTCTGTGATACAGCATTCTGAGTTTGGTGCTGAAGGGGAATCTGTGACCTTCCAAGTTACTCAGCCTCTTGCTAGTAATGTTCTGGAAGCTTCTTTTTGCCAGCACCAGGGTTGTTGGTTAATTCCTGACATCCTGACATGTAGACTGGTGCAGCGAGCAGACAGACAGGGGCAGCTGCTGCTTCTACCCCGGACGCTGCTGCTGTGGCTTCTGCAGATTCTCTGAGTGGCTGCCTCACAGACAATACAGTGTTTCTCTGGTCTCAACCAAGAGAGCAATGGATCTCTTTCCACCAGCGTTTCTAGCTCTGGGCTGTGCTGTACTCTGACCATCTTGACAGCTTTGTTTTTGAGACACATTGGGTACCTGGATTTCTTGAGACTCAGATCAAGGACACTGAATAGCACCTACTGGCCCCATCTGCCTTCTATTCCTCTGCTGAGAAGCCAATGTCTGAATGTCTCTCAGTTACCAGCCTCTCTTACTCAGGGAGTATTTTCCCAGGCAATAGGAGACTCTCACCTACCTCTCTACTGGAGAATAATAATTTCATTATTCTAGAAAGCTAATGAATCTGTTTGTTGGGGGCTTATTGAGATTTGTGGTATCATTTATAGAGAGAAATAGATTAATGAGGAAAGGAAGCTGAAATACTGAAGATAAATAGCTTGGTAGAAAAAAGTATCAGAATTAAATATCAGAGAAGAGAAGACTGCCATTATCTGGGTTTCCCTAAAAGAGACCCTGGGACAAGGATGGTGGCATAAGTAATTTATTTAGAAAGCATCCTCACCCAGGAAGCAGGAGATAGGGAGTAAGTGAAAAAGGAAAAAGTGGCAAAGGGTGTTTTCACTGCTGTGGATAGTTGGATTTCAATCTTGGTGAGGATTTTTTAAGTTTTAATTTTATTTATTTAAGAGACAGAATCTTGCCCTGGCTGGCTGGCCCTGGCCTCTGGGCTCAAGAGATTTTTATGCCTCAACCTCCCACGTAGCTGGGACTATGGGCACATGCCACTGTGCACAGCTGCCGAGGAACCGTGCGGAACCTGACTCTGATTAAGCTTCTGGGAGCTGAGAAGCTGGCTGTTTATCTGATCCACTAGTTCCCAAGGTTCAAGGCCAGCCGGCTCTGCTCTCTGCTCTGCCCCACATGGGCTGAATCAGCTACTGCAGCTCAGAAACAGCCCTGAGGCGGCAAAGTGGAACAAGGCACAAGCTGCGGGCATCCGAGATGGAACACTGGCCCTGTGCAGGGTGCATTTCTGACTGCCATCACTAGAATCAGAAGTGGGCCCAGGGAACCGAAAGCACCTGCTACAGCATCTAAAAGAACTTCCAAAGAAATGATGTCAAATGCCGTGCAGGATCCAGTCAGAAGGGAGAAGGGCAATGAGACATGGTGGGAAAGCAAAGGGTAACTTGAAAGGGAACAGCTTTCATGAAGTGGTTGGAGGCAGTGGGCAGGAATGGAAGAGGCCTCAACAAGCTAGCCTTCCAGAAGGTTTGGCAATGAAATGAATGGGGGACTGGGCTCCTTTGTATTCTTAGAATGAGAACAGCAGCTTGCAATTATGATGATAATGAACACTTATGTTCACTCACTGTACCAGTCAGTCTTTCAAGCACCTTTACGTGGTGTTGTGATTTGCTTAGTCTTTGCAACACCCCATGAAGAGCACACTGACATCTTCACCATTCACACAGATGTTAACAGGGATGAAGAAGAAGGCGCCGTATTCTTGTGTTCAAGGTCAGACTGCTATGGCTGAATTCAGTCAGGCTGACTCCAGCATCTGCTCACTTAATCACTAACTATATATCCCTGGGTCTTATCAACAGGAGGAACACAAAGAGGAAAATTAAAGATGCAAGAGAGAACAAATAGCAGAACACACTGTAGACGGAGATCTACTCAAGGACACACGGAAGAGAAAAGGAAAGTGTCACTTCCTCTTCCCCGACGAGGGGGAAATGGGAAGGCAAAGGAAAAGGGAGAGATTTTGAAAAAAACTGATAATGTCTGGGGGGTCAGCTATGCCGATTACCCTGATCTGATCTTAAAACTTTGTAGACACGTATTAAAACAACACACTGTACTCCATAAATAGGGTCAGTTATGTCAATTAAAAATAAAAAACATTTTTTTAAAAAGAAAAAAGAGAGTCTTAAGTAATTAAGCGTTTAGTTTTTGTAATTGTATTTCTTATTTTGAGTCATAACACAGAATAACAATGAGACTATCATGTTTAATTTTCTAGTACTAAATGACTAAAAGTCACTGGAATTTACTAATGAGCTTCATTTTACTGCCATGTTCCAGAGTGAGTAGAATGTGTTGCTAACATAGTGTATTATATACACACTTAATCATGAAAACAATGCAGCTCAGATAAAAAATTACATCAGCAATGCATAATAATGTCAGAGAGACTTCATGATGAGCAATATTTACATTTGCTGAGTCTGATGCTTTTCTTAAATTTATTTTTTTTTTACTGCTTTCCTATTATTTTACTAAGGCTGGTTTAATACTTCTTCCTTCTTTTTTCTTCCTTAACCAACTAGATAGTTAAAGATTATATGTAGAAATGCACTCAACTCTAAGTAAGAATGCCTGGTAGTAAACATCTAGTGGTGTTTCCTAAAATTAGGAAAAATATTTATAAACATTCAGAAAACAAGAATTGGTTGATTGCAAAAGAGAATCTACTAAGAGTTTCGGGGGTTCCTTGAGGGACTTTTTGTTACTTTGTCACATGTACAGTAGCACAGAATTGAGCTGGTGACTTTGTATGTGGGAAAGGGGGTGGTTATAGCATTTTTTAAATTATCATAATTATAATTATAATTCAGTCAGATTTACTGTACAAATTAATGGAGTTCACTGTGACGTTTCCATAAATGTTCGTAACATGCTTTGTGCTTTCATTGCATTCAACCTCCCCTCCCAAAAAGGAAAAAAAAAGGAATAATTGTATCCATCCCCTCCCTTCCCCAATAGCCTATCATCTATTTCCAGCTCATAAAAGGAGGGTTTTTTGAGGCAAAGACTTTGCGATTTTGTAGATGTAGCTATCTCAGGAAGTTTATCAGATAAACTTTGCAGTCAGTCAGAGTTGAGAAATGCCTGTCATGAGCAGTTTTACCCCTCTGATCCTGATTTTCCTCAGTGAGGACAATAATGCCTAATCCCCCCAGTGTGGGTGAAGATTTAATGAAATAATATGTGGAAGATTCTAATAACAATGTCTGCCATATACTAAGTACTTAATAAATGACAGTTCTCACTCCTTTCCCTCTTATAAAGTAAAATAGAAAAGGGACTTGCAATATTGCAATATCCTTCATATTTTCATATTTATAAATCAAGGTCAAACCAGTCTGACACTCCAACTGGGGAAAAAGGACTCAGAAATTTCCAATGAGTACTATTGGTCAAATGGATGTTTGTGAGATAATCCTCCAAAAACCTATCATCAGTGTTTCCCATAATGCTTTTTTG
>PVJO010026308.1:0-21321 GCA_004026905.1 Hystrix cristata
ATTTCCAGAAATTCAACACAAGAACAGAATATTGAAAGCTGTTAGAGAAAAGAAACAAATAACCTATCAAGGAAAGCCCATCAGAATCACAGCAGACTTCTCAACACAAACCCTCAAGCTAAGGAGAGCTTGGAGTGAAGTATTTCAAGCCCTAAAAGACAACAACTTCCAGCCCAGATTGATGTACCCTGCAAAACTGTTTTTCAAAATTGATGGAGAAGTAAGCTACTTCCATGACTAAGAACACCTGAAGAGATTCATGACCACCAAACCAACACTCCAAAATATTCTGAAGGACATTCTGGAAAGACATGAACACCTCATGAGCAATGTACATGGGAAAAGGGTAGATATCTGAGATTACCTGATCTGTACACCAAGAGCGGTGTGGTGCTGAGGGTCCGAGATCCACCAGGACAAATCACGGTAGGGTGCAGGCATGGGAAAATTGCACATCTGCATCAAGATGAGATTGCACCTTAGGAAAAAGAGTCATACAAGTCAGAATTCACATATATAAATTGATGTTTCCCTCTCAGAAAGGCTGCATGGGTCTGTTTCTGGAAGTGTAGCTAAACCAAAGTCCAGACTCTATATGGTCCTCTCCCCACACATAAGGGATGAAACCTCTTTCTAGAATAATGTACAAACTCTTCAAAATGTTCCTGCTACAATTATTTCTCTTAACAGCAATGACCACCATACAAGTTAATTACATTTTAAGGAGACATCTGATCTCTCAAGTAGACTGTTAGTCTTGGGTCCTCTGTGTACTGGTTTTAGATTCTGCACAAAGTTATGAATCTCCATGAACCAGACTATAGAAAAGGGCAGAATAGGGTCACTCTGCAGACTTACTGTGGGATTATCAGTGAGGGGCATAAAGTGTGCTGCCAGACTTGCAGGGCACCTTGTTTTCCATTTTCCTTCACGGTCTCCACTCCTGCTTTCCTGGACGGGCTCTCTCTTGCTGGGGAACTCTGCCTCATCCAGTCCTTCTGCCTGAGACACGCTGGTCCTCTGCACACCTCAGCTACATCCTACTCCTTCCTCAGAGCTCACATCAGGTGCCATCCATCTCCAACCCCCATCTTTCCCTGACTGTCGTATTATACAGAAGCTCTACAGATGATCTTCCAGAAACCCTCCTCCTACCTCAACTGTAAGGCTAATGTGCTGCTCTGTACATAAGTGACACAGGCAGCCATTATTTGAGAATGTGCTATTAACTCAGTCTTGGGATCAGCTGCATAAAAGATTTAAGAAAATTAAAAGAAAATGGGCAATGTCAGCTTCAACAAAAGAGCACAACAGATAAGTAAAGAATTCAAATACCCTCAGAGGAACTAATCCCTAAACTACGTTCCCCAGAATAGGAAAATTTCATGTCCTAGAAATGAAAGTTTTTTAGGTCAATTAAAATACATTCACATTTTCTCCCAAAGATTCAGAACACAAATTAGCCAAATTTTCTTTCGAGTAAGCAACTAGCTTGATTTACATCAAAAATTTTCACCGTGGGATACATTGTTTTCGCATACAATCATTAAAATGCTTAAGAATTAATGATGGTGCTTCAAAGAAACGAGTTTCAGGCTACCTTCGTGATGTGACAAGAACGTTGAAAGAAAGACAGAAGGCTTGAATTCCTGGACTCGTACTGATTAGATGAGTGATGCTGGGCAATTCAACACTTTAGCAGAGCTCCCTTTTCTGTCCAAATGGATCGTTAATACCCACTTTAATAACGACTTTGTTCTGTGAAATCCAATATTGATCTTTATGACTATTCTCTTCCAATCAGAAAGCAGAGTAGAAATTTTTGTTTTGTTTAATATTATTAGAAAGAAAATCAAAATCGAATTAGTCAAAGAAACAAAGTCTCCCACACCATTTTGATGTTGGCTTCATTCTGGTAGCCACCAAGGAATTTCCCAGTGGCTCCCCTTTAACTGAACCCTAGTTGGGTTCAGTTTCACTAGTTGTGAAAATGTTTGAAAAGGAATTCCAGAGCTCACTGCATGTCTCCTCCCCAGGATCACCCCAGATCAGTCTGCTGCACATGCAGGAAGGTGTCCGGGGATAAATACGCCCGACCTTCTGTCCTGAACTCACTCCCTGAACTTCTCAGGGGTTTGTGGCTAGCCCTCCCCTTCTGCACAACCTTTTCCTGAGGCTATCGCCTACTCAGTCACCATAGCAGGGTGTCCCCAGAGACCCTCAGCTGCAATTGTTCTGTGACTTCTGATTCCCAGAGTAGCTCCGTGTTAATAAGTCCCTTCTCAAAGTGGTTCTTGATTGTAGCACTCTTACATATGGTGGGCGCTGCATTGGACTTCTCCAGTGCCAGCCTGCCATGGGGAAGGGATCCCTTTCAGAGTAACCCCCTCCCTGCCCCTAGATTTGTAGCTTCAATAACTGTGGGTTGCCCAACAACTAAGGAACGGCTAAAGAAGATGTGGTTCTTCTACACAATGGAGTACTACTCTGCCATAAAAAAGGATAATGAGAGTCATTTGTAGGTAAATGGATGCACCTTGAGAACATACATATTCTTGAGTGAAATAAATCAGACACTGGTGAGTACACATCAAATTGTTTCTCAGATATAAGAAACTTTAAGTGTACATAAAGACAAAGAGGCATAATAGATATTAGGTAAAAGAAAGATAATATTCAAAAGAGAGGAGAACTAGAAAGGGAGAAGGGGGAAAAGAAGGAAGGGTAAAGGGAAAGAAAGGGAAAAGGGAAAAAATGGAAAAATGTAAATAAACCTGCTGTAAATAAGGAAAGGGGGGAATGGAATGGAGAGGTGGGGAAGGGGCGGGGGACCAAGATACATCATGTACAGGTACAAAATAACCATGACAAATGTCATCATTATGTATACAATGTACCAATACATGTTCTTGGTAAAAAAAAAAAATTAAAAATTTTTTAAATAAACAGTAACTGTGGGTTTTTCCTGGACCCGTGCTGCCAATCTGCTGCTTATTCCTGGGCTGGCCTCTCCCTGTGCTGTGGTGCCAAGGTCTCCTCTCCGACCTGGGCTGGAGTTAGCATTCAAGACTGCTTTGTCCTTTTATCTCTGTTGTCTTCTGTTTCTCCATGATTTTTAGATTTCTGCTGATTTCCAGATATCTTGATTCCCTGATCTCTTCTTCTCCTTCTCCTTGCTAAATAGTTGTTTTCTAGGTATCTCCATGTCAGGTCCTATAGAGGTTGTGATTTGTTCTCATCATCTACCTATTCCTGCATCTTTATCTTGAGTTAAAAGATTCATTTCTTCAGGGTTCCAGACTTGAATCTTAAGTCATTTATGCAACCACTGAACAAATAGTTTTGAACACATTCTTTAATTCCATCCTAGTGGTTCTCAACTAGGCTCAGTTTGACTCCCAAGAAACGTAGAATAACATCAGGGGATATTCCTGATTATTATAACTGAATGATGCTTCCATAATCTAGTGAGTAGAAACCAGGACACTGTGAAATATCTTACAGCAAACAGGACTCCTGCCCTGCAACAAATAATTATCCCAGTCAAAATATCAACATCATATTTGATATGTCGTTGGCAGCACAGTTGCAGCACAGTTCATAATAGCTAAATCTTGGAAGTGGCTTTCATGTCCATCAGCAGATGAATAGATAAAGATTATGTGGTATTTACATTCCACGGATTACTACTCAGACATAAAAAAGGTTACACCTGAGTTATTTGTAGGAAAGTGGATATCCCTTGAGACCATAAGTTTAAGTGAAGTGAATCAGACACACAAGCTTAAATATCACATAATTTCTCTTATATAAGAAACCCAAAATATAAATAAAGAGTAAAATAAAAGATAGATAATAGGAAATAGGGAGATAGGTCTTTTGCAAAAAGGGAAGAGGACCACAAGGTGGAGTGAGGGGAAGAACATGAAAAATGAATTAGGATGTATTATGCAAACATACCAACCTCTCATGAAGAATGTAATAATAATAATGTACTGCAAACCTGTAGTAATAAAAACACAAGTTAAAAACTAATCAACAGTACTCAGATCAGGAGACCCTAGACTAGGCTTTTGTTACACATAAATATTTTATGTGTAACTTGCGCGGTAAGGTGAAGGAGACTTGGTTATCGCCCTCATTCACACTACACAACCCCGGGGAACATGAAAGTCAAATAGCACACAAATGTAAGTAAATGGTAGCTGTTAGGATAGATATAAAAGATGTACAGCATTTCCAAAGGAAACTTCCAAAAGGTTCATTTGACCCTGACCAGACTAAGGTCAAGCAGCTCTTCGTTGAGGAAGTTGTAACGGGACTGGGACAGGGAATACCATGAGCTGCTTTGACAAAAGGAAAGGGCATTCCAAGCAGCGTGAGCAGCAAAGGCCAGGTGGAGGTGAGAACTATGGAAAGAGGGCATTGAAAGAAAGACAGTGTCGCTGGAGAAGGGCCAGTAGGAGGCTGGAAACTAGGAGGGGCTAAACCTTGTATGGCTTCATAAACCGTGTTTTGACGCCTCTTTGGAGTGCCTGCTAGATTTTACTTTCACGGACAGGTACCTGGGGTGATGTGGCTGGTGAAGCTTGACGTAGAGGAAAGAAGACATGCTTTAGGGTCAGGCTGACTTCGTGTCTGCTGCTGTCTCCATCTATTCTTGGACAATGTACTAGTGTTCCACAGATCTTTTACCACTGAATTTTACATGTAGCATAGAGAAAACACTTGCTTTGCAGAGTTCATATGAAGATTAAGTGATAATATATAAACAATGTCTTAGTTACTTTCCTTGTAGTTAGGATGAAATATCTGACCTCCAGAGTTTAAAGACAGAGAGGTTTATCTTGGGCTTACAGTTCAAAAGTTTGAGTTCATGTTGGTGGGGTTAACACAGAAACGCCACGGAAGAAGGGTCTGGGGTGGCGGAAATCTGCTCGAGTCATGGTGGCCAGGAGGCAGCGCGAGAAGGAGGAGGTGGCGGGGAGGTACACGCTTCCAGGAGATGTCCCAGTGATCCGGCACCCAACTAGGCCCTACCTCCTAATGGCAAGTCACCTGGTGACCCTTGGTCAGTCCTCTTCCAAAAGCCCTGCCTATGAGTTCATGAGGCTCTTGAGGGACATCTAGATACAAATCATAGCAAATTGGATACCAATGATATCTTTTTTCTTGGTAGCATTATAAGGCTACAACAACCTAATGTATGCAAAGTGTGTACAAGATGATGAATGTAATCTAAGACTGAGCTATTCTAATTATTCTAATGATCGGCGTGAGGTAGGCACATACATTTTGCTTCCTCCCTCTTCCATCCCCTTTCTTTAACTTTATTATCACTAGAGATAATTCAGAAGTCTCTGAACTCTTCAGATATCTCAGCCTTGACTGCTGCTGGAATCTGACCATCTCTCTCACACACGTATATACACACACACACACACACACACACTCACATTCACAAATATGTCACACACACCAACGATCTACATGACTCACTGTAGGTCCACGCAGAGGCAACACTTTTGAATAAAGGGACATTTGGGTACATACATTCATAAAAGACATTTAACATTTTTATACAGTGACCAGACAACATTTAAAGGAATTAAGCTGATTTGCTAAGACCTATGAGAATGTCTGTGCTCAAAGAGAATTCAACAAAAAAAGATGCTGCAGAAATGGTGCAACATTTGATATGTATTTATTAAGGCATTATTAATAATATAACAAAATGCTAAGCCCCATGGAAATGAGGCAAAACGTAAAGTGAAGCCTCAGTTCCCGGTTAATAATAATGTGGGATCAGAAACAAGCCCCGCTATGACAATCGGGGGTGTGTATTCTCTCTGAAATAGGCTCAGATGACTTTGATCAGGGAATTACATATTTCTCAGGAAATTACTTCAGGTACTGAGAATGTTGCTGAAGAATTAAACACCAGTCTTTACTTCGACAAGCATACGCCAGCGCCTCCATGTGTCAGGGTCCCAAGTGCAGAGATAGTTTTAGTTTGGACTAATTATATGCTAACAGGGGAGACCAGCAATCAAGAAGCCACCTTCTTGTGGGAGTTGGAGCTCAAGAGGCAAGACCCTAGATAGTAAAGCAATTTACTCCCTCCCTGCATTTTGTTTGGGGGGGTAGCTGGAGGCTCCGTCCCACCGGATATTCTCCCGAGGACCATGGTCTGCCCTTCTTGAGCCACAGAGTCGGCAGACATCACAGCATCACATGCAAGGCCCTGGCTTTAATGAGTTTAACTGAGCAGCCTGGTTCAGTACATCCCTCTCTTCTCACATGGAAGGTGAGAGAAAGTCTCTTTCTACTTCCCCTATTTCCAGTGTTTGCAGATTAACCTGGTTCACAATCTGGTGATGCTGTTAGAAAAATGAATGATGATTTCTCAAATGAGACTAGAGGATTTCAGAATTAGGTCGGCCCACGACTTACAGTGTTTCTCTGAATTCACTTGGAAGGCCAATTATACTGACTAAAATGTTAATAACTAATCTCAATCAAAGAAACATTGAAGGATTAAATAATGTGAATCTCGGTAAATTTTGAGGGCTTTAAAAAAATCTGCACTCATGTGTTCTTGTGTTATGAAGCTGATATGGTGAATACCATACCCATAAGAGATACGAAAGAGGGAGAAAAGAAAACATTATCAAAGAAGATAGGAAAGATTATTATGACATTATTATGCACTTAATAGTCTTTGTATATCAAACCAAGTGTTCTAAATACTCTGTCTTACCTAATTTCATCACAGCTCCTTTAGGAAAGTGTTAATATCTGTATCTTTTAAGCTTGAGGAAACAAATTAATGCAAGACAATCTCCCCAGAGAATTGCACTATAAATTGTAGATCAATAGTTTGGTGTTTGTTTAATGCTAGAGCCACTCTCTCCCTTTTTGACCCAACTCTGACCAGGCAGCTGGAACGCTGTCCCACACGAGAATACCCAGGCTTCCAGATGGCCGAGATAACCTCTGTAGTGCCATGCTGACCGTCGGGGCCAGTTCCCCAGGGCGGCGAGAATGACGGTGAAGTAGACACAGGATTTGGCCTGGGTGACCTGAGATCTGGGGAGATTTCTGGGATGACACAGAAGTGCCCGCATCTTGCTTCTGTGCTGGGCATCAAACTCAGTGACAACTTGGAATGGCAAACTGATGATGCACTGATCTAATTTGCAACGTCTTGGAACCAGGAACTCCGCCGTTTCATCTGTCTAGCTTTTTTAAAGTAACCATTCCTGTGCCCTGGCTAAGGTAGCTCATTTTAAAGGACGATATTAAATGTGAGAGCATTTCCAGATCTGAAACTACGACACACGTCAAAACCAGGTCATGTGAGAAATAGTAAAAGGAAATTGAAGAAAAGGAACTCGAGGCTGCAGGGAAGGGACTCTCTGGTAACTGAAGTTTCATGTAGAAATGGTCGCATTGCTTAGAACAGAATGAACACCATACAGTTTCGCAGGGGCAGGACTAACTGGATCACAAAACAGAACCTCTAGAGAACCGCATCTTCCATCTTGAAGCGAGCAAGTCCCGAGCATTGAGCGTGTGCTCACAGCCAGATGGTGTCTCGGAGATTCAGGTGGCCGGTAGGGGACCGAGCTAGACAATTTCTGAGGTCCCCTCCAGCACCATGAGACGCCCGTGTAAATATTTTATTATAGACATGAGAGAACGCTGTTCGGATATGAGTGTAATGGGCTTCAATAAAATCCTCAGAGGTCATCAGTCTGCTAGGGACTTGGAAGCCCTGCATCACCGCACAGGTGACGGGCTGGCCTTTTGGTGTCTGCTTGTTATAGGCATAGAAATGCCGGGTTCTTAAGTGATAAGATTTTTTTTCCACAGTGCAGTCCAAAGTGAAAGAGTTTTCCGTAAGGTCTCCTAAACAACTAATCTCATGAAATAATTAAATGTGGAAATAGGAGTGGCTCACGTGTCTCGCGGTACATTTAACCATTCATATTGTAACTAATGAGTGTCTAAAATATACACAATATTAAGTCTGATGATAAGGGGAGATAAAAACATAAATGAGGAAGAATGGTTGCCCTCAAAGTTCCAAATAACTACAATTGTTATCTTTCATTAGACTGCTCTCAATATGGCCTAGTCATTCTGATAGCTATCTTATGTTACTATCTCACTTAAATTCACAAAAGCCCTTTGAATGATTATAATTATTATTCTCATTTTTCAAATAATGAAACCGAAATTCAGAGAGATTATGGATCGCCTAGGATCATGGAGCCAGACATGGAATTATTCAGACCACATCACTTAATTTCCAAGTTTACACTGATACACTGCTACTCTTCCACGTTATAGTAAAATGTGCAATATGTTAAGTGACACTAGACACAATTTAAAACATTATTGAAGCTCATAAGAGGAAAAGAAAACGAATGAAACAGGTACCAGTTGTTGGGCATGAGAGTGTCTGATGTAAGAATGCTTTTCCCCTCTTAGATCCTCCTAATGTTTGTGACAACCTCTAATCACAACTGTCCTCATGCTTGTGACATTGAGGTAGGTTTGTGTGCATGATTTTTACTGGAAATAGTGATTCTGGATAGAAATTTATCTTCAAATATTATATCAAGTAGCAGGAAATATTTAAATTTGGCAAGTTGGGACAAGGTTACATGTCCCCCATACCACATTCTTAAATATGAGTTGGTTAGGGGGAAAAAGGTTGAATGGGTGTCCTTGTGAGTCACATCTGCTCGCAAAAAGATTTTCATGGAAGCTGGGTGGTTTTTCCCATATTTGGTATATTAGATCCGTAGAATGATAGAAGTATGGAAAGGGGGATTGGACTGGTCTTGAACATTCATGCCCAAACTCACAGGAAGGGTCCTGGGATCTCTAAGAGCTTTTGATCATGTTTCTCCATACCTTCATCAAACAGGAGGGAGCCTATGATTAAACACCTTCTCTTCTTCAAGCCTGATGCCTCTCCGGTTGGATAAGGTGACAACAACCAAAAATACAAAGGCATTTCTCTGTGGTTCATTCACGGCACTGTCAGGCTCAGGCCCATGTAAACACTTTCCTGTATAGCTTGATCGCTCTTTCCCTCCTTCCTTCTTTTTTCCTTCCTTCTCCTCCCTCTCTTCCTGCTTCCTTCTTTTCTTTCTTCCTTCCTTCCTCCCTTCCTTCTTTTTCTATGACATCATGTGCTTCTGAGTATCGCATCTCTGTATCAGTGATTTGATACCTCAGGGGACATTGCAATACATAAATGAAATATATAAATATTGGAATGAATGAATGAATGGCTTCCTTCCCTCACTTGAATGGCTCCTAGCCCCAAGAATTTTTTGATAGTTTCTTGTGAATTTACTGACAAAATTTAATTTTCATTCCAGTCTCCAAATTCCACCTACTTCTCTCACTTTTGCCTTATAGTCTCTGGAATAATTTGGTTCAACTCTTGGCAGTTAGAAATTGGGTTGTAGACATTTATGTGAGAAGACTTTGTGAAAGTGGGCCAGAAAGAAATAAAGAACAAAGGAAGAAAGAGGGAGGGAGGGAGGGAGAGAGAGAAGGAAGAAAGGGAAAGAAAGAAACTAGTCCTGGTCTTTCTTGTTCTTACTCCAGCCCTCATAGTAAACCTAGATTCATGGATCGGCGTGTAAACACATCCCCTGTGTTGCTAAGCTTGAGTCGGGGCTCACTGCACCAATTGTGGGCAGTGTCCGGGTGGGTCATGTGGCCTGACCTTGGGTACCATTTGGACCCCGCCCCTTCCTCTTTGGTGCTATTCCACTCTGCTCCCTGGTGGCCGGGAACAGAGCAGCTGTGCTTCACTGTGCCCTCTGCCACGCCGCTCCCGCCTTGGAGCCCTCCAGGCACATAGTGAATCCCTCGAAACCTCTCCCCCTTTAAACTGGGGGTGTCAGTTGCTGTGTTCCAGCGGTGGGAAATCTGGCGATACCCCACCGGTCTGAGTCTTCCTTCTCCCCTGTAAGTCTCTGAAGGTGCCGCTGTCAGCTCACTGAGCTGGGAGAATCAGTCGGTGCTGATGGAGTTGGTCTTCCTGGCCTACCCCTCCTGCCCGGAGCTGCGCATCCTGCTCTTCGCTGGCGTCAGCCTGGTTTATGCATTTGTCATCATCGGGAATGTCCTCATCATGGTGTCCATCCAGGCAGAAGTCCGCCTGCACACGCCCATGTACTGCTTTCTGGGCAGCCTCTCGGGGCTGGAGATCTGCTACACGGCGGCAGTGGTGCCCCACATCCTGGCCCACACCCTGCGGACGGAGAGGGCCATCACCCTCCTGGCCTGCGCCGTGCAGATGGTTTTCTTCATTGGACTCGGCAGCGCTGACTGCTTCCTCTTGGCCGCTATGGCCTATGACAGGTACGTGGCCATCTGTCACCCCCTGCGGTACCCTCTCGTCATGACCTTGACTGTCTGTGTCCGGCTGGTGGCGGCATCTGGCATCATCGGCTTGTTCCTGTCCCTACAGCTGGTGGCCTTCATCTTCTCTCTGCCACTCTGCCACGCCCCGGGGGTTGAACATTTCTTCTGTGACGTGCCGCCAGTCATGCGACTTGTGTGCGCCGGCAGCCACGTCCACGAGTGGTCAGTGCTGGCGGCGGCCACGCTGGCCATCGCCGTGCCGTTCTGCCTCATCGCCGCTTCCTACGCCTTCGTGGTGGCCGCGGTGCTCAGGGCTCGCTCGGCAGCCGGGCGCCGCAGGGCCTTCTCCACCTGCTGTGCCCACCTCACCGTGGTGATGCTGCAGTACGGCTGCTGCGCCTTCATGTACCTGCGCCCCAGCTCCAGCTTCCGCCCCAAGCAAGACCAGCTCATCTCCCTGGTGTACACGCTGGGAACCCCGCTGCTCAACCCCCTCATCTACACGCTGAGGAGCAGCGAGATGAAAGGGGCCGTGGGGAAGGTTCTCACCGGGAGCTGCCTGTGCCACAGCCGGGGAGGCCAGCCGCTGGCGGGCTGGGGTTTGGTTACAGCCGGCGCACAGCCTGGTGCAGCCAGGGCTTCCCTCGGCTGATGTTCAAACGAATCTAAAGAACAGCATACCTTGTAAAATATTGTTTATCTGTGTGCACCGAAGACCTTTAAAGTGTTTCTACCCTTTCTGCCCAGTAACTTCTCTCCTAGGAAAGAAATATATAAATGAATGAGCTTAAAGTAATACCAAATGGCAAGTATAAGATTGTGTGCAGCTATCCGTTGGAAATACCTAGCTTCATCCACAGGTATTAACCGTCCTGAAAATCTAATAAGGGATTATCTGCTGCAGCCATGGTAAGGAAAGAAGCGGTTTCACACTAGCGAGAGCAGGAAGCCGTGATCAGTCCTAGACCGTAAAGGCAAGTGACACGGAATTATTAGAAACTGCTGAGAGCCAGACTCAACCGGGAAGCCAATGGGGGGAACGGCGGCTTCAGGGGAAAATGCGGCTACCGGCAGAACTCAGGCCAGGCAGAGACAGAGCTGGGCCAGCTCCGCCTCCTCCCGCCTGAAGCAGGACCCAGGCCGCGGGTGACTGTCGCTGAATGCACCCTCTTGGGGCGCACTGCGGCAAGAAGGACCCTGAGAGTTAGGGACCCACAGAGAACCACCAGGACAAAGTTGTTCATGATAGAAGGAGGCTAAAAAGGAAATTGTGGTAGCAGTGCCGTTGCCTCCTCATGAAGTATTAGTTGAGCAGTGACTACGAAGGATTGTATGGAAGGGTTAGGCATGAAACTTGTGCTTTTACATACTCGTGATTAGTGACGGTTCACATTAGTGAAGTGCTTTACCATGCCAGAAATACATATATTAACACTTGTAGAATATACAAGTACTGAAACCCATTCTCTATCACTCTTCAAAAAGTCTATTTTTTTTACACAAAGAAAAGAATTTCTTGGAGGAAAGACCCAGTGAACGGAGCCAACATCTTCAGATAACTCTGAAGGAGGAAGTCAGTCCTAGAAAGCACACCTGGGCTGTACTAAAGGACCATTCCGCCTACCGGCACATGGATGCTGCCACCGTGTCCAGTTCACGGTTACTGAAGACTGGTGGTCTCGAGGGCCTTGTGTCCCTCCCTGGGGAACCGAACTGGCTGCTGTGGTCTAAGGAGGGAGCTGATGCTAATTACAAACTGCTGGAGTTTCGAGCCTGGATTATAATTTTTATCACTGAGATTTGTCTGATACCACAATATATGTTTTATTGTAATCTTCCCTATTTTTTTTTTAAATATATTCTGTAGGTGTTGAAGGAAGTCAATGAGGTTAACTTGGCTAACGATATGCTTTTAATGTTCAATATTTTTGCACATTTTTGTCTACTTGTGCTATCAATTACTGATGGAATGGACTAAAATCCACAACTAGGATTACAACTTTTTCAATATCTCTCTTTGCTGTTGATGATTTTTTGTTTTCTGTATTTTGAAGCTACATTACTAGATGCAAAACTGTTTAGCATTTTTATGTCTTGGTGATGAATTAACCATTTTGCCATTAAGCAGTACTCTTTAATTTTTTGCTGGAAATATCCCTGGTTTATAATTTTACTTTGGCTGATCTTAGTATCTGTTTTTTTCTGTAAGTATTTGCTTGTTATTTACTGTTTTTCCTGTGGTTTCTGTTTACACACACACACACACACACACACACACACACACACACCATGTAGGTCTTATAAAAAGCATATAATTCATCCTTTTTCTTTTTAATTATGATTGGGATGTATACAAACTATCTCCTCTTTTTTTTATATTAACACTTTTTTTTTATTCTTCTCTTCCAACCTCTTTTTGGATTTTTAGAGCATTGTTATCTCCTTTACTGGCTTTCTAGTTACATTTTTTGAATTATATTTCTTTTCACAGCCTATCATGAATTATTATGATGCTACTATAGTAAATATGCTGTGAACTTTCAAAAACATAATTCCATGTATAGCCCTTCCATATTTATATTCTTATCGGACCATATTTTATTTATATATTCTGCCATATATTTTTGTTTTAAACAGTTAATAGTTTTTTTAAATAAAAGTAGTCTTTTTCACTTTTAATTTTAGTTTAAAAATAATTTTACTGAATATAGAATTCTAAAAATATTTTCAAAATCTTTTTAAAGTTGTCATTCCATTGTCTTCAGGTTTCTGATGAGAAATCACTTTTCTGCTTGTGATTTTTTTTCATGAATATAAAACATTTTGACTTCATCTTTGCTTTCCAGCCACATTTTTAGGATGAACCTAAATAAGAAGGAGGTTTATTGTATCCAATAACACATCAAAAATGCAAAGTATCTTTACCTATACCAACATCCTCAGAAGTCTCAATCCATTAAAGCATCAACTCAAGTCAAAAATCTCATTTAGCTCAGATATCCTAAACCTCAGCCTATAAACCATGTAAATCAGTGTCAATCTGAGACTCAGAGTATGAACTCTCTGGGACAGAATTATTCTCCCTATTTAGACCTGCAAAGCTATAGAGTAAGATATCTGCTGCCAAAATACAATAGTGGGACAGGTATAGGTAATTGTTACAGACATTTGTACACCAAAAAAGAGAAAATGGAAAGATAAATGCACCCAAAAAAAATTGAAGTCAAACAAGGCAAACTCCATTAGTTTCCAAGACCTGAGAACAATCTCTGGAGGGTGTAGCTACCACTGGACTCTCAGGCCTGCCTGTGACCCCCAATTCCACAGCCAGGAGCCTACAGAGTCCTTCTCCAGGCCCACAGCTCGGTCTCCATGGTCATCCTCTTTTTTTTTTTTTTTTCTCCTATGAAGTGTAACACAGGTTTTCACCTGAGTAGTTTTATCAGGATCTTTCCTGTTTGGAGAATTCCGGAAGTCTGCCTCCTTTCATTTCTTATTCTTCCATCCCTTTCAGGACAAGTGGCCAAAGTTTCTGGAGATGCTGCTTTCTCAAACACATACAGGTGTCCCATGTACGCCACGGGGTCCGTGTTGGTAGACAGCAGCGTCCTCTACACATCTTTCCTAGAGGACCTCACCTCTGTGTCTGGCTTCTGCTGAGATGGTTGAGGGGATCCGTGAGTCACACAGCCAGATGAATACAGAATCCTCTACATGGCCGAACACTCTCATCTTTTTATTTTTCTCAAAGCACTAGCAAAATACTGTCCAGCCACATCTTTGGCTTTTTCTCCTGAGCCCACTTTCTTGACAGTGCATCTCCTGAGTTTAGCATCTTTTGCAATCTGAGTAAGGCAGGAATTCCCCAAGTTATCAAGTCCCGATTTCTCTGGGCTTAACAGTTCTTCCCAGAATGTAAAACCTGGCAGTCCTCAGAAAGCCAGGAGGAGGAGGAGGAGGTGGAGGAGGATCGTGATGGTGTGTGACTGACGAGGGTTGAGATGATTGGGGAAGATGGTGGTGATGGGTTGATAATGATGGTGGTGACAGAATGATGGTAGTCATGGAAACTAATGATGATATAAAACTGATGATGACTATGGAGATGCCAGGAGAGCGGGGGTCATGGTAATGATAGCTAATCTGTACTAATAGCTTACAAGATTTGATTGATTTGTATTAGCAAAATTCTAGGATGGTGATACCATTACTGCTTACAATTTATAGATAAGGAAATTGGTACTCAGGAAGGTTAAAGAATTATCCAAGGTGATAAAACTAGAAGAAGCACAAGCAAGGGTGGAACCCAGGCAATGTGGTACCTGTGCCCTGCACTTAATTATGTCCATTTTATCGTGTGTTCTGTTGCTTCTTATAGAACAGCAAGAAGGCTGCACTGCTTGAGGCTCCAAGGGAAGGGGAGAGCAGCGGAAGGTGGTGCAGAAGGGGACGAAGTCGGAAGTCATACAAAGTCAAGGATGTTGAGGGATTTTCAGGGCACCCCGAAGATTTGGATTTTGTTCTAAGCAGGATGTGAGGCCTGAAGGAGTTGAACAGAGGACTAGCACTATCATGCTTGCACTTTTAATGACTAACTCTCTCTGCAGAGAAGAAGAGGTATTTTAGAGGAGCACTTCAGGGCTCTTTTAAGCAGCTATTGTAGCAATATGGGCAAGTAATCATATTTTGGATGTATTTTAAATGTAAAGTCAGTAAAATTTTATACAGACAGTATTTGGGGCAGAAGTTCAGAGATGTGGCAGGGTTGACTCCACAGGTTTTTTTTTTTCCCTATTAAGTAGACTAATGAGAGCCATTTACTAAAAATAGGAATCGTGTAAGACAATCACATGGTGAAGAAAATGAAGAGTTAAGTTTTGGATATGTTGCATTGAAATATCATTCGGATATCTAAACCAGGATTTCTTTCAGGAAGAAAAATTAGGGTTGCAGACACAAATGTAGAAAATTAGGGTTGCAGACACAAATGTAGAAATCACAAATGTAGAGATGGTATTTAAGCTTCCTTTCATACAGTTAATACAATTGTCCCGTATTTGGGATTCCTGCAGGAGACTCATCGGGGGTAATCTTGGGGAGGAGACGTGCAGTGAGCTCTGGAATTCCTTTTCAAACATTTTCACAACTAGTGAAACTGAACCCAACTAGGGCTCAGTTAAAGGGGAGCCACTGGGAAAATCCTGCTCCTGGGGACCTATGAATTTTAAAGAGATTTCATAAAAGACACTAAATAATCTGACCGGATCAGGCAAAGCTGGACTCTGAGTAAACGTGTCAGTATGTCATTTTACTGTTGAGGAGAACACAGGTATTCTCCTTGGGAATGTGAATCACTCCGTAGGGTCACTGTCCCAAGGCTGCCCTGCCCATGCGTCTCCACACCGCCCCCCGTCTGCAAGAAGTCTCTCCTCTCCCGAGCGTCAGCACACACAGGACCCCTCCCCGTGTCGGCTGGATGCGTGAAGGTAGCACGTACTGTCCGCTTGGCCCCGCAGCAGACGCTCCCAGCGTGAAGCTTGTGGCCTTGACTGCATTTAGGGAGAAGGTAGCTGGGTCTCTCTGGGATGCCCCCTCCATGTGCCCTGAACTCTGAGCATCTCAGCTGAAAAGCCCCTCTGCTCCTTAGTGAATGTCCTTGGTGGCTACCAGAATGAAGCCAACATCAAAATGGTGTGGGAGACTTTGTTTCTATGACTAATTCGATTTTGATTTTCTTTCTAATAATATTAAACAAAACACGAATTTCTACTCCGCTTTCTGATTGGAAGAGAATAGTCATAAAGATCAATATTGGATTTCACAGAACAAAGTCATTATTAAAGTGGGTATTAACGACCCATTTGGACAGAAAAGGGAGCTCTGCTAAAGTGTTTAATTGCCCAGCATCACTCATCTAATCAGTACGAGTGCAGGATGGAATTCAAGTCTTCTGTCTTTCTTTCAACGTTCTTGTCACACACCATGAAAGTAGCCTGAAACTTTTTTCTTTGAAGCACCGTCATTAATTCTTAAGCATTTTAATGATTACATGTGAAAACAATGTATCCCATGGTGAAAATTTTTGATGTAAAGTTAAGCTACTTGCTTACTCAAAAGACATTATTTGGCTAATTTGTGTTCTGAATCTTTGGGGGAAAAGGTGAATGTATTTCATTTGACCTAGGACACGAAATTTTCCTATTCTGGGGGACACAATAACGTTAGCCTCACCGACTCCTGTTTTGGTCAAGTCCTATAGTGAAAAGTCTAATTACCATTCACTATATTTCACCTCAAATGTTTTGCTCTTAAGAATGAATGCTAATGTATTGTTCAAGAACGGACATGCATCACAAAGGATAGATTTAAGGACGTAATTTCCAGTGGAGCTCCAGTTGGGATTTGAAGGAGGCAAAAAAAAAAAAAAAAACCCAATTAGAGCAAGAGTCAAAAGTCTCTTTGAAAATGTTCCATGGAAAGGAAAACACTAATTTATGTACATGAATCCTGATTTTTATGGCTCTTCTAAAGTATAGCCTTATCTCGATTTGCGGTGCTAATTTTCTATGCCATCAACCTACCACGATTTGTCCAGGTAGACATGAGGCTCCTGATATGACGTCTCACTCGGTCCACAGATTACATTAGGGAATCAGCTAACACCAAGTAATGTGGTCAGTAGGAAAATTAAATTAATGAGTGAGGAGTCTGGACTTCAAACCCAGATCTTACTAACTACAAAATCCATGTCATCAGCACGCCACTTTCCTTCCTAACAGTGCTGAAACACAAACAATAAGGAAGATTTTTTTAAGTCATTATATAACTGCAAAATTGACTGTACTCATTGTAAAATTTATAAGTAGAGGAAACATGTGCCAAAAACAGAAAGATCCACAATCCCACCAACCCAGCAACACCTACTGTTAATGCCTTTATTTTATGAATAGATATAATTTTAAATGGAATCTCTATATAATGTTGTTTTGCAATTTACATTTTCACAAGCTTTACCAGTCTTACTGAGTATTTTCTACAATATCATTTTTAAGTGATTTCACGGTATGCCACTATCTACAGAGTTCACAACCGCCGTGTCTTCTCCTGTTGTTGCTATGTAGGTGGATGCAATTTTGTATCATTACGTCAACAACTGTGATAAATATTCCCATTAATAAATGTATGCACATGGTCAGTTCATAAGGATAAATTCCGGAAAGCAATATTGCTGAATCAAATTATATGCATCTCTTCAAATTACCTATTACCAATTGCACCCCACAAATTTTACAGCAATTTGTACTTCCACTTGGATATTTAGGGATGTAGCTGTATTTTCAACTTTAACAAAACCAAAAACTATCGTTGTGCCAAGACTTAGAGAAAGTTTGTAAACAAAAAGTAGTATCTTACATTGACTGAATAAATATTTACTTGAATGCTAACAAAATTAGGTTTTTATGTATTTGCTTGCTTTTACACAGTTCTCTTTTGAAAGCTCATCATTGGTTTTTCTGTTGATAGGCTTATTTTTTGCTGAATTGTGAAAGTTCACTTGGTATTTTATTCATTTAGTATGTTTCTTACCTATGGAAATTTTATATTTTTCTTTTACCAATATTTTTATAGACTCTGCCCTTTGATCATTTGGTTACAAAGGGTCTCTGTGTCCTGAGATATGAAAAGAATCTTCTATATTATTTTTCAACTTAGTTTTGTTTCACTTTTTAAAATTCTGGAATTCTAATTCCATCGGAAGTAAATTGCAATGTAGATGCATTAAGGAATTGACTTAAAATGATTGTTTTGTTGTTCTAACATCATATTAACAAATTTACTTTTTCTAACTGATTTTAGATAGTAATGATAGATCCTGTATACTGAATGTACATTTGTGCCAAATCCTCTTTAAGTACTTTCACGGAATAAACCGGTCACGTCTCACCACTCCCTGCAGAGGGAGGTACTTAAACCTTCTGTCTACAAACTGGACAAATGTAACAGACAGGATAATAAAATAATTGCTTAAGAAAGAGACTCTCGCACCAGACTGTGTGTGCTTTCTACACACACCAGTGTGATGCTGGGCAAGTTACTTAATCTCTTTGTGCCTCAATTTCTACCCATATAAAACCAGCATGAGAGGACCTTCAGAGAGGTTCATTACGAAATGAGTTGGGAAGTGTACCATGCACAGACGAATGTCTAACACAAAGTCACACTCGAACAATTAGCTCTCATTAGTGATGCCTTCTGTGACCTTTCGTTTTGATTAATGATGCGATATACTTAGTAACTACAATTCTTTGTGATACATTTTTATCTCTCGTGATAGAAGCTTTGCTTCACTGTGATTCCCTTTTTCTTAACGTTCTTTTGTCTTTTTACTTGTTTGTTCTCCTGGGAATTTTTATAGGAATTGTACGGGATCCACATGTAATTTCAGATAATTAACACTAAAATATTGTGTTTTTACACACAACATGTAAATGCAAAGCTTAGCAGTTTTCTCCAATAGCCCTTCTGGTCATCTTTTAAAGCTTTATTTTATTTTCATATTTATTTGGCATAATGTTTGTGCTTGTTGCAGGGCACAGTGTGATGTTTCCATACATGGATATTTGTTAGTTACTAAGTTTATTCACTGATGTGTTATTTATTTATTACTCATTCAGTCATTCATTTTGCTTGTTTTCCAGAGAACATTTTCTAACTGGTATAATGTTTTTAAAAGAAGAAAAATCAGGATCCAAAGCATAAACTACGTATTTACCTTTTATTTTGCCTTAGCTTAAATCATACCATTGTACATTTACTCACCAACTTTTCAATATATTGCCAAAGTATCCGCTTTGATTTTATGTTAAGTGAAGTGAAAACTTCCTTGCACACATCATCTATTAATCCCAGTTTTTACTTTTTAAGCATAAAATGACAATTAGATGAATGCTAAATATAAATGTAAAATCATACAAACCTTTCTCATTTCTCCCTCTCCTTCCTTCTCACTTCTCCTTAAGCTTCGGATCCTTATTCCCCAACACTGGCGGCAACTTGTGCTATCAAGTATTTCTCAAGCATTCAATTATTAGTTTTCATTAAATGTGCTTATATTTGCAATAGCATCTTATTAGATTTTGTCATTTAATAAAATTACATAATTACGAAAAGGGACACACGTGGTATGAGCAGGTTTGGGGGACTCCAGTTGACATCTAGGCATGTAGCACAGTGTGTGGGTGTGGGACAAGTCAGACTACCGAGTCAGCTGCAGGTGTCCCTGGCGCCAGGCGGGTCACAGGCACCAGGAGGACGCCATGCTCGGGGCTGGGGGGGCAGGCTCCGCCAACACACCAGCGAAGGGGAGATGGATTAAGGGACCCGGACTGCGGCCCACAGGGACTGATTACCGTAATGATTCTCTTATTCATTGTAATTTTTTCAGCTGGTTCTATAGTTCTTTCAGTTAAACAATTCAATTTTTGTATCTTTTTCTGTCTCCTTGCCCTGATTAGATCATAATACACAATACTAAACAAAAGCAGCACAAATCCTTCTCTCTTATGTGACTGCGAGGCTGTCTCTAAAGGAACATAAATTCCCATTAAACTGACTTTTATCAATGAAATATTTACTTTTCTGAGTTTATTTCAAGCTGCACTATCTTGCTGATTTCTCTTATTTTCCTTCATTTTCAGCATTTTGCTCTCTATTTTCTATTCACTTTTTTTAGATCTACTTGAAATGAATATACAGGTTTATAGTCTGTATGATGATTCAGAAATATGTTTGAGTAGACACTTCCCCAGTTAGTCACATCTAATGAAGTGTTTCTTACACCCTTCTTCGCACCTGTGGAGGACGTTGGCATTTTCTTCTTTCTCCTACCCGTCCCTATCGGTTCAGCAATTCCATCAACGTGTGGTTTTGAATCTCTATGGTTATTTCACTTTTTGCAATTTATATTGTGTAAGTTTCCAAGAGCTAATCTTGGCCATTCCTTTCTGCTTTTGAGGGTATTTGCATTAATCATTTAATACTAAATATATATTTACTGGGTGGCTATTCAAAGCATATTATTTTTCACTGGACTTCCAAATCTTTGATTGCATATTCTTTGTGTGTGTGTGTGTGTGTGTGTGTGTGTGTGTGTGTGTTGGGGATCGAACTCAGGGCCTTGTGCTTGCTAGGCAGGCACTCTAACCACTGAGCTAAATCCCCAGCCCCTGATTGCATATTCTGATTAATCACTCCACATGAAATCCTCCATGCGGGGTATTGTAATTGTAGTCTGTGTGATATATTTCCCAGACCTTTGTAAATCTGAGCAAGTCTTTCTGTTGCTGTTGAACATAAATCAGTAAAGCCTGGGTGGAGAATTCTTTCACAACATTTTGTTTTTTCTTACAATTTTCTATAGATATTGTTCTTTTGTCTCTTGCACTTTATAATGGGAAATAAAGCCATAGTCCAACCCAAAAGTGCTTACCTTGTGAATACATTTCATCCCAGATACCTATAATATTCTTGATTGCTCTGATCCATAATCCAGTCACGCTAATACATTTTTAGTCTCCTCATTGTCTTTTCCCTCTTGGGGGAGGCGTGCATGCTGCAGATCGAACTCAGGGCCTTGTGCTTGCCAGATAAGCACTCTAATCACTGGGCTAAATCCTCCACCCTCACTGTCTTTTCTTATCACAGGAAAGTCCACTTTAATTTTTACCTCAGTGTTCAGTTCCCTCTCATTTGATTCTGTCCATAACCAAAAGTTTTATTCTTGGTTGGAAATTTAAAGAAAAATTTCAAATAAGAGGTAATATAACAAGACTACCTATAAGAAAGGACTGGAGGGGCTGGGAATTTAGCTTAGTGGTCAGAATGCTTGCCTAGCAAGCCCAAGGCCCTGAGTTCGATCCCCAGAAC